>JASGXE010009758.1:0-49575 GCA_030068105.1 Sinentomon sp. SZTP_YWyxl
GCATGATAACAAAATAAGAAACCACGTGGATAAAAAACTGGATAACAGACAAAAAAAATTGGTCATCGGTATTTATCAGGATCGAAGAAGAATTTAAAATCGGTAAAATGAAAAAAAAAACAGAGCAGTCAAGCCCCAGAAACGAAATGATGCCCGGTCAAGGCTAAAGAACCATACCACGGCGAAATTGTATTTGAATTCCATCTGGCGCACGAAAAAGTATGACAATTCGTGGCTGTCCAAATGCAGTCAAACGTCCAAATGCAAATCAAATATTTTATCAAACAAGGCACTTCTGAGATGGGTTAAATCAAAAACTCTCGCAACGCTCTTTGAATGCAACTGACAAAATTTTAAAAACAGCTGGTATCGTAAGTAGGTACTCATGAACCTGTCTGGATGGACTATGAATTGGCAAAAGGGGGTTGAAACTTGAATGCAATTGCATTGAATCTAATTTACCTTTTCGACCCATGATCCACCAATTTCATGACCTCTCCCATAAACAAGGAACTCCCTTTGGCAAACCTTGCATATCTCCTCTTCCAGATCTGGATAAAGGCAAGGTAACAGAATAAGGTAAAGGTAACAGAATAGAAGTGTGAACTTCAGGAATACATGAGGGAACTAGGTTCCAAAACTTGATACCTACCCAGAGGAGAACTGGTGAAAGGCAAAGGTCCAAGTATATTTATAGTCGTTCCAGGCACCAAGTGGAGATTATCTCATTTCATCAATGACGGTTTTGTGCTGTGCATTATCCAAAACATGTTTACAAAAGGTGTTCAAAACCAAATCATTGCAGCTACTCAATTGGTTATGAATGCAACAACAGGCCAAGAGAATGGGTAACCAAATCCTCATCTGGTGCTATGTTTAAATCAAAACAAAGCGTTTAAATTCAGCAGCATTTTACCAACAGAAATGAAATGCCTGTGAAAGGAGCAGCCCACTTTCACTTGTCATTTGTGGACAAGGGCAATGGACAAATGTGCCACTGTGGACAGTGGCCAGTGGAAAAAGACTTTCTTTCAAATGGAACCTTGAATAAAAAGACCTGTAACCAACAAAACTTGCACATTGAGGCCTGAAGCAAAAGACACCTGCAAATCGCTGCCATTTTACTGAGCAGGAATTCAAAAATGTGAAAATACTCACTTGAATATCCAGCAGGTAAACGGATAGGAAAATGAAGAAACAAGTTAAAATAGCTTGGAATTCCTACGAGAAGAAAAATAATTAGCTTGAAAATGGATGAAAAAGTGTCAAGGTGGACTTGAATGTGCTTTCTTTTGCCCTTAATGTTGGCAATAATCCCCTAAGCTTGCCTTTAACTTTCATGGGAACATCAAGGACCCTTAAAAAGTTAAGTGATGCAATATGATATCAAGGGCCCTCAACCTGCGCTTATGGGAACCAAAAGGGGCGTTTAACACCAAGGGAAGCAAAGCACCAGAAGGCCACCAAGGTTAATTTTCCAAGGTAAGCATGCTCTTAAAAAATTATGATCTTATTATCCACCTAATATCCTGAAGGATTTCACAGACTAATCAGTGACCTGGAATCCAAACAATGTCACCAAATTGCAGTCCAACCAAACCTAACCTAACCAACCTGACATAACAGTAATGAAAAAGCTGCAATAATCATTGATGTCCAAATGACCGAGAAAAGAATAAACAGCTCCAAACGCAAACGGACCCAAAACGTTACGTTTGCGTACTTCATTAGCTCCTCTTTGCCCAACCCAGCGAACGTTGTTTTTGCCGTTCCATTTCTCGATTTTGGCATCGCTGTTCCGAGGCGTGGTGTCTTCGCAACGGCTATTTACCTCCGGACTAGTGGCAAGAGCCATGCCTCCTGGGTGCCACCTTTTCAGACAACTCAACTTTTCCTCCAGCTTCACTCCAGAGCTTCTCGCCTTCTTTCTCTGACGATTTCAATGAAACAGTAGCAGAAGCCCCATCAGTAGGTGATGCAACATCTTTTGCCACCATCATCTTTTTCGTGAGCAGATGAAACCTACGCAGCTGCGAACAGAAAACTGCAGGAATCCCTACCCTCCACCTACTCTAGATATATTTCAGCACGAAACGAACGAAAATCTATTTTTGGAGAGTGTAGACCTGGAACATTTTGCTAAACTTGAAAAATCCGAAGTGAAAAGCAACCATGCTTTTGCTTTTCGATGCATACTCACACATCAATTTATGGTTGTACAACCATTTTAGCATGCCAATTATTATTTCTTCGTGTCAAACATTACCTCTTCTCCTTCTTTTGGTGTGATACCAGTTATAATTTTCTCAGCACTAATGACCATTGATGACGAAAATGGGTTTTTCAACTCAGTTGCACAAATGTATGTTGTTGCTGTTTCCAATCATGTCAATTAGATCACAGCCAAGAAATAAGATCTAGAACAAGATAAAATTAAAAAAAAGTATTTAGAAATTGATTCCCACTGGATTGGAAAATGGTGAGCAAGAACTGTTTCAAGACATGCACCACTGGCGACTACGGTAAAAAACAAATATCCAGAAATCCAGGTAATTGAATTCCGAAGTAAAATTTTACAGATTACTGTCACAAAAAATTTCCTTCTGATGAGAGTGTTGGGAAAACAGTTGAAAATGCTTTGAAGCAACCCCTCAACAGTGACTGGATAGGTAGGTGGATGAGTAGCTATTCTGGCATGCCACAACAAACTGACCAAAGGACCATGATGGAGTAATCAACCAGATCAAATCCAAGTGGCAACGAAGTGGCCATGAGAGTAGCAGAGGGGGCGAAGCCCCTAGTTGTAAACCAACTCAGGCGTCAGTGGCCAATGCCCATTCATTTGACGGAGGACAAGCACGACATTTTTGACATTATAGTTTTTGAAAACAAAGCGTTTCACCTGGTTACAATGCACCTGACTTCTTCCGGTCACACGCTTTTAAACCAGTGACTCCATTTGTGGAAGAACCCCGGAGTAGAAATGCAGTAGTGGCGGAAGCAACACCAAAGATCAAGCCAGGTGAGACTGATGTATTCATATGAAAAAATCCAATCCAATGACAACTATGTGCAGCATCGGAAAAATTTCTGGAGCCACTATCGTAAATTAAGCGGCAGAAATGGTGTTGCCTCCGAAACTTTCCTTTACATGCGTCCTTTTTTCGCATAGAAAAACGTGTCATGTTTCATCAACATGTTGTGACATCTGTTTCACAAGTTTTGTTTCAACAATTTTATTGCATATATTTTATCATTTCATTTCATTTTATCAAAACACTTTCAATATTTTTCTTCATTTGGTTGGACTGCAAAGGAAAAACTTTGGTGCTAAATTTTCGTCGCAAAATCAAAGAAATCATTGACAACCAAAACTGCATTTAAATTGCTTGTGTGGTTCCATTAATTTTCCCGGCACTGTACATCTAATTCAAAAAAAGTCCTCTTTGTCTAACTATCATCTTGACCCACTTCCTCGTTGTGTGACATGAGACTTGTTTATGAAGTTGAAGCCCCCACCCAACCCCACGAGATGTTAAGATCTTTCAACTCTTTAACGAGGTAATAATCAGTTGATATGATTGTTGTCTAACTAACCTTGTGGCAGTTCAAGCAAACTGCTCGGACACATTTGCAGAGCAAAATGCGACGAAAAGTCATCCGGGTCCACCAGCAACGGACACAGCAGGGATTTGAATCACAGCGAAATAGGTGGAAATATTATCCTGCAGAGATGCTGTAATCAATCACTCGGACAATGATGGATTCTGCTCATTTGGAATACTTCTAAAAACTCTGTGATCAGGACAGCAATGTGTTGAGCTTGGGAAATTTCAATCAAAAGTTTTTTTCAGGCAGGCAATGTTAAACCAACTGGGATTCAACTTTTAGGCCACATTTCGGTCTTTCTGGGGGGGAGGGGACAGTTCATTTTAATTTCCATTCAAAACACAGGAGTTCATGAGAAATCATCTACCTCTGCACACATACCAACAGCTCATGTCCAATTTTTGTGGAGTCCATGGTGATTGCTTCTTTATGTTTTTGCATAGGACTTTTACAAAAATGTATTTTTTTATCAATTCATGTTCCCTCATTGCCGTATCATTGGGAACAAAAAGGAAAAACCAAATCTGACTGAAGAGACACAAGTGGCGGAGGGGGGTCCATATACATCATAAACATACCAACCCACCATTTATTTTAATGTCTGATGGTGGATTTGGAACCTGACACTGAACTCAAAAAACAATGTGGTGATAAGGAATAATCAGGCATGCGGCATAATGTACCGAATTCACTTTTACCTCATTTTGCCCCCATTCCTGTTTCCCCACTTGCTCGCTCAAACATTGCCCTGGAGTGCCAAAAGCAAACCTGATCTGCAAAAAAAATCCAACACAAGTCCCAGAAATGGAATTTCAATGAAAAGTTCACAATGAAAAATGATATTGAAAAATACCAAAAATGTAAAAAAATGTATTAAAAAGTACCCAAAAATGTACGTATCACCATCAAGCCACAGCTCAAACTTTTTCCCCTTTTAAGTTAGAAGGGCAATTTCATCCAATGGGGTTTTTTTAAACCTATGCTTTCCTACAATGCTTTCATTTTCAACGAAGCGAAATCGATTTCAGGAGTTTTTTGAAGTTAGTGTTGTTTATTTGTTCATCGTTTTAATTATGGCAGAGTAAGCACCGCCTTCCATCATCAAATTTGAAATGTCCTCTGCAGCCATCAAAACCATTCGATGCTTTCCAACTTATCCTGTTCTTTTGATTTCCGCACCACATGACAAATGTTGTTCACGGTTCTCACTCTGAAAACAGATTTTTTTAAACGATGACATTTCCTGAATATGCTAACCACTAACAAAGATAGCTCAAGGCAGACTGAAAGTGCCTTTGGACACTTTTTGGAGTGGAGGTCACACCTGCAGGATCTGGCAGCAGCTCCGAACGAATTCCAAGGGGTAGAGGTTTTATCTGCAGCACCCCTTGAAGGGGGTTTCACGGGGATTACCCCTGTAAGGTGAAGTTTTTTGTTTACACCGGTTTGGTTCAAATTTTGCATACATTTTAGACATACAAAAGACATGGTCGCCCTAGGCCACAAGGTTCCAAAGTTATGTGGCCATATTCCCATAGCAACTCACCCTCAAGTTCAACTCAATAACCAGTTCAATGGATGTGTTGCGGAAATTTAATTTCTGTGCACATTCCTTTTCCATTGTTGCAAAAATGAATCCGTCTATTGAATTGGCTATTGAGTTGAACTTGAGGTTGAGTTACAATGGGAAATTCGGCCGATGATTTCACAAAGATGAAACACAAATGCTTGGTAAGAAACAGCCTAACACCAACAACATTCAAGTGCAGGTGTCCATGTTTTGCTGAATTGACTAAAAAATCATGCCAAAGGTGCTGACAGAGCCCGATTTTCAACATTCCATCTGCTTTTCCTTATGCGAAGGCATTGCCAAGCTGCTTTTACTTTTACATGGCACGTTACAGGTAAGCATTCCAACAATCACACTTTGGCACAAAAAATTAAAATCCGGCTCTGTCAGAACTTCCAGCATGGTTTCATCAAGTGTTCTAAATTTGACCATTCAAGGTCAAAATGCAAATGCTGCAGCAATTCTGCTTATGCGGGACAACAAAAAATCCATTTGCAGAAAACAACATTCATTTGCAAGAAACAATTTTCAAGTGATAGAAAATCCCAATCGCGGAACGTCGTGCTCAATGCTCATGCATCGGTCCAAAACTTTTGAACCAGACAAGATATCAAGAACGGCTTTTTACCCAATTCGTTTCGTTTTACTTTGCTGTAGCTTAAATTGAATTCATCCATTTGACGTTGAATTTTGATTTGACAAGATGATTTGCGCCGGGACAGTGTCCCTACAAAAACGAATAATTAATTTCGTAATAAAAAAAAACAATATTTGATTCAGTAAATGTGCAAGCCAAAACCCAGATTCAGCAAAAATGTCACATTTTTCAAAAATAGGAGTTAGGTCCCCCATAATTAAGTTTTATAAAACACCAATCTCACCAAAAAGGTAAGATCCTGGCTGTCAAATTCCAGCATGGGAGGAGGCAGTGGCGTACCTAGCATGACTGGAGGGGGGCGGTCGGCAGGAATTATTTTAAGGTGGCAAAAAGTAATTCGCGGTGGACGATGCATTGCGCGAAGAGCAACGCTGGGGGTGGGGTTCGTTGCGGGTGGCGTTGCGCTTCGGGGAGGGGGTGTCCCCCTCCCCGAAGGGGAAGAAATTTTGAAAAAATGGAACCACAAATGGTGCTCACAATGCTCAATTTTTTCAAAAAACTGAGTATTTTTCCTCCAATCCCCATTTGCTCAGAACAGATTGACAGACACTGAATGTTGTCTTTTCAAATCGGCAATTTGATTCTTTTTTAGACAGGACAGGACCAAAAAACCACGCAAGTGCTATTGCGGGGGACGGAGTCCCCCAGAGGTGCAAGAAATTTTGCAGTTTTACGAGTATCTTGCATTTTTTGCCAGTTCTGGCCACTTTTTTGTTACCAAGGAGGCCTGTTTCGATTCTCGCTGTGTGGCCGCTGTTTTCCTCAAAATTCTCATTTCACAGCGGAAGCAGAAGGCATTGCAGACAATGGTTTAAACTTGAACTCAAGAAGCTGTTTGATCGCATACGTTGGCAGGGAGGGAAAAAATGTTTTAATAAAGACATCTTTCGTTTTGCTTTTGTGCAGCTGCATAAAACACTGATAAATCAGATTTTTTTGTGAATCATTAACTTTTCTGGAAATTTAGACAATTATTTACAGTTAAAATAAACATTGAAATGAACAGTCCAATTCAATTCCAACAATTGCAAATTTGCACATGGATGTCCTCTTTCTATGGCTCAAAGAATTGTGTGGAACGTCTTCATTTTACAAGTGTTGAAAAGATTGAAAAACAAAAAATTGAAAATGTCAAATTTTCAACTTTTCATTTTCCCTGTTTCAAAGGCATTTTATCCACAAGCTGGTGATTGTGTTTGGGGGGGGCCGCCCCCCTTAAATACGCCACTGGGAGGAGGTGAATAGGTAAGGTTGGGCCATAAAAAGGCCCAACCTTACCCATTCACCACCTTGTAAAATTTGTAGAAAAAGTGCTGCTAACGTGTGAAGTCAGAAACCAAACAGGCTGCAATGGAACTCTGCAGTATCCACTAAATCAAATCAGACTTGAATAAATCTGGGAGAAAGGAAAGTGGGTGATGGCTTTCTTGATAACAATGATAAAAGTAGAGCGAATGAAAAACAACAAGAACGTGCTGATTTGTTACCCGATTTCAAGACAAGATTATATTTACAACAACGACGTTATTGAAATTAATTTGCAAAAAGACTTTTGCAAATGCAACTATCACCCCACTTGATAAGGAAAGTACGGCACTACTGCGCTGGACGGAGTTGGGTACCCCAGCATAACATTAACAGTACGGCGAATGCCCCATTTATGCGACATGTCACCCGGAAATGATAGCATCATTTTCCGTAGGTTTGTGCTCGACTGCGATCCTGGTCATCCGGTGCGATTGTCCAGCAGCAGAAGCAGCCAATGGCGATGACGTCTCGTTTACAGTCCGTCACTTTGCTCTGATGGCACTCATCAGGAACGGAATCCTCTCACGTTCAGGCAGTGCGTTCCAGCTATGCTCAGCAATTGGCACAACGGCAAAGTCTGACGCTTCAAGCAGCCTAATGTCAAACCTGGGAACACCACAGAGCAAGAAGCGGTCATCAGGCCCATTCTGTTGCTCCTGCCGTTGGTTCAGCTCTGATGATGATGATGCTTGATCATCGTGACCTCTGACCCCTGATGCTGCAACATGACCACGAGTGTTGCTCATTCTGTTTCACATCCTCCTGTTGATGTTGCTTCCATCCAACAGTAACAGTTCGTACGGAATAGATGCACAGCAACACTGGAAAATGAACAAATCAAGTTAAACCAAAGCTCAAATATAACCTTCAGCTTAGAAACCAGGATTCATCAGTCAGGAAGCAGCGATATTGGATACGGGTTATATTCCTGATCTAAAATTAAAATTTAGCCTCAACTGACAACTTGATATGGCTTCAGAAGGAAAATCGTAAAAGTAATGCCACAGTTAGTGAAATACACACCACACCCTCTTTGTCAAAATTACCAAAATAGGGAATTAACAACTAACAGACGGTGATGAGAACAAAAAACAACCATCAGCTGCAATTGAAACTGCAACTGGATAACCACCCTTCCTCATCAGGACAGTATGATCTTGTAGGAAGGAGTGGGAGATGAAAAAGGGAAAGAAATGAAAATTATGAAAGGGGAGGAGAGGAGATGGATAAAGAGAGCGGATGATCAACCATTCAGGCTTTTCTAGCAGCATTGCTTTGATGGGCAGGGTGATGGGGGGTAGAAATTGATGTTAAAACTAGCAGCTGTCAATCGTCCAACAGTCCATAAATGAATCACACTCCAATTCACAAGTCAGTTTTTCAGTTGGTAACACAGCAAAAGCCAAAACCACGCATGTAAAAATCACACATGCTTTTTTTCCAATTTAAGCATTGCCTCCGACTGAAATCTTTTCTTTCTTCTTTCTTTTTAGGTGCTCTCTCAAGCAGGCAGTAGAAATAAAAGCACCGTCAGATTGTTTTACACATGCTTTTCGGGAAGTGTCAAATTTTGACCCAAGTTCTTGAAAAATCTTTGAATTTGAGATCGCCATCACCAGGCGGATGAGTTTCGACTATTCCACTATCCACATGACGAATTGTATCTGGCTCACGTGGCCATTGACCATTGCGGTCCGCAGAGCCAATAATTGGTCAGAAGTGGAGTTGTGGTCACCAGATGCAGTGACTGGCAGGGAGGGTGATGCCCTGAAAAGCGTCTGTGGTGTGAAACTCAACCCAATAAGAGACACTCGTAATCGGCCAAATTCTCCATTGCAGCTCACCGTCATGAGGTTGAACGAAATGGCCAATAATTCAACAGACGGATGCATCCCTCAAAGACATGGAAAAGGAATGAGCGTTAAGTGTATAGAAATGAAATTTTTTCAAAACACAGATTGCCTCAACAGCAGTTGACATGTGTTCACGTTCATGTTCCGAGAGCATCGTGGTCCCACATCTTCCTAACAGATTCATTCTCTGATCAGAGATGGAGTTATCAACTCCAGTAGCAATGTCCAGGAGAAGGAAAGGGTGCACCTGTGTTGGTCTGGTTGCAAATTTTTGTACACCCCTCCACCCTCCGCCCTTCTCGGCACTTCCTTAACAGTGCAACTGGATTACAATGAGGACCAGCAACAATCACAACTCCGTCTACACTGCTGCTGATCAGTCCGTTTTGTTCAGATGATAACGATGGTATCTGAATGAGAGCAAATATTCAACTGTCTGCTGTGGAAAAACGTATCAGAACTCACCCTATGGCAGAGCGATCTTGAGTTTAACAATATTAACCGTGTTTAAGTTTCCAATCCCTTTCTCCCCCCCTTCTATTCTCCGCTCAAATTTTCCTTATGGTCAATTGCTGGGGTATCATTGTTGGATTGACATCCAAGTCGTATAACGTCCGACATCGTCCGTCATAAAATTTGGCATCAACGCAAAACAAATAACTTTTGACTGTCGACCCTGAACGCACTGCGCAGGTCAGTCGAGTCCATTTGGTTTTGTTCGCCTGAACGCGTATATTCCAGGCTTCACTTTTCATCTGGTGCCGCTACATTCTGCTTCGTTTATTCCACCTCCGCTCAAGCTATACTCAGTGCCAAAAAACAACTGTGATATTATTCTAGTCAATTTGGTTTTAACCCGTTTTCATCTGTCTTCACTTGGTTTTATCATCATCTGGTTTTATCCATCACTTCTGTTTCAAAAAACTCCAATGCTGGTAATTGGAGGTTAGTACTGTATTTTTAACCTATCATCAGTGTTTTAACCTGTTTGTTTTTTCCACACACGCTTCATCATACTCTGATTCGCTTTCAGATTTTCCTTGAGGAATTGTGTAGAAAATCTTTCCTTTGATTAGATGCAGTGGCTATGGTCCAAATTTCAAACAAGCTAAAATCTCAAAAATCTCTTTCCCTTATAAATGTGGCATTTTCTGTGAGCGAAATCCTTGGTGTTTGCTGGAATGAAATGTTTGTCGATATTTTTTTATCTTTTCGGAAACAGTCAAGCCAGAAAAGGGAAACTTGGTGCAACATTTTGAGCAACACTTTGATAAAACATTTTCATGGGGTTTAGTACAATTTACCAATGGAACTCTGAACACACTTGGGTGTGATTTTAACAATGTCTTTTATTCTGTAGATGATTGAGCTGCCAGCAGGTCCATCTCTCATTTTAAGGCCTGTGTGCGCAAACATCAGAAAAATTTCACCAATATTTAAGCAAACTTTTCAACATGGGTTTCCCCATAATTTTCTTTCAGGTTTTTTACTGGGCTCCACAAAACCCATCAATGATATCATCAAAAGGCATCATTGACAAAATGGCGACTTAGAAGTCGAGAACAAAACCAAGCTGAGGACTGTTGGGACTGGCAGCAACTTAACAGAGTTAAGTCTCGTTTGGATTCGTTAACAAAAATCTGGAATGTCTGCATAAAATGTGAGAACGTTTCCAAGGAACTTGAATTGAGGCCAACTTCTTTCGAAAAGGCTGAGCGCGGTTCTAAACGTGTACTGTGAGAAATTCCCACGGTCACAAGTGCGAAGTGTTGATTTCCATACATCGTGTTGAAACCTGGTCATAATGTCTTACCTCCATTTTGTGTAATCGCATACATTAAACAGTGCTATTTCATCTCATTAAACCATGATGTTTAAGTCGGAAGCCAATTTTCTGTCCAATTTTTCCCAAAAAGGCCTCAAATCGTAATCTCACCACTCCTGGAATTTCAACTGACAAAGTCCTGCCCTGTGCATCCGTGAACATGGCAGAATAAATCATGGTGAAAAATCTAGAATTTAAATGATGTTCAAAATCCATGAAATCTTTCCAATTGAATTATGTCACGCCAACATCACAGCTCATTCAATAGCACCTGCGGACCCTCTAAGCAGCAGCAAAAACACAAAAACAAATAAACTCGGAAGGGGACAGAGACAGCCAAGAAAATGGATGTAAAAGTGTAAAAATATTTCCGCAATCAGCTAACAACCATCTCTGACCTTGTTTGGTTCTCTGGAGAGAAGCAAATGTGGTGTTTTTGAGTTATGGTAGGTTAATTTCTGAGTTTTTTTATTTTGAGTTATTGACTGACTAACTGACTGAGACTGACCTTCAATAGAGCAATCCTTTTGAAGAGGTCTTCAATCAAGTCAAGAGGAAAATAGATGCCAATTCAACAAGGAACCTTATCGACCCAAGGAGACCTTCTTCCTGCTGCTGAAAAAAGGATCAAATAAAAAAAAAGGTCAGGATCAGACCAATTGGAATCCATTGAAATCCTCTGATCTTCTCATCTTCTCTCTTCTCAATCCTCTACCTTCATCCTCCCCATTCATGTAGATACTGCCAATAGTTTTTTGCCTCCTGAAGGAACATTCATAGGATGTTGAGCATCACTAGCCAATTTCAACTTGTTCTGTCACTGAGATATAGCACTACCTTGCCAAGGAATTTAAATTTTTTTCCATTAGAGTGAATGGTTGAAATTTTCCTCACAACTCGGAGTTTCCGTTTCCCGGTTCCCCTGTCATGATCTAATGTCCTGCTGTGTGTTCCAAAGAAAATGATGCACGATGCCAAAAGGTAAAAAAAAGTTCTGAAAATTTTGATAAATCCCTCAAAATAATCCATTTGATGGGCAAAAAGTGCAGTTACCGATTATTTTTCCTGTCATTGGTGATACAAAGTCATCCTGATTAGTTATTGTACAGGTCTTTACATAAGAATGTTCTGAAGTCCCCATCACATTTGAAAAAAATGCAGATG
Organism: Sinentomon sp. SZTP_YWyxl; assembly: GCA_030068105.1. NCBI lineage: Eukaryota > Metazoa > Arthropoda > Protura > Sinentomata > Sinentomidae > Sinentomon > Sinentomon sp. SZTP_YWyxl. The sequence goes on from JASGXE010009758.1 coordinate 11,988, forward strand.
CAAGTTCATTCCGATTTCAGTCGTAAGATCCGCATTATCCCTTCCAATTTGAAGAACCCCAACTACTTATGCGATGGCTTCATAAATATAAATATTTTTACAATATACTTAGGTAGGTTAAATATTTTCACTCGCAGGGTTACAACAATGTTATCATGTCCAAAGTTGAGAACCAACATGAAGAAAGATAATGCCAATAGACAACTAACCACTTTATTGAGATATTTGAGTGCCAGCGAGGATATCTTCAGATCCCAGTCGTTTCTCAAGAGGCAATCGACAATTGATTCAAAGAGCTGCTGGAACTGGAGCTGATACTTGGACCAACTGGGTGAGGACAACAAGAACAGAGGAGGGGCAGCATCAACAGAAGGAGGATGAGGGGAGTGCCTGAAGGGGGAAGAGGGGGAAGGGGTGGTGGTGAATTCGGCTGAAACTGGTGAGGGTGGAGAGGGCCAGGTAGGGCCGTAAGGACCACTGACAGCTGGGGAAGAAGAAGACGTCCGCCATCCACCACGGCCATAACTGACACTGTTGCTGCTGTAGCTGTGAAGATTGATTAGCGTGTTGACAAGGTCAGCTGGTGAATACTGTTAAGAGAACTCACACATTCGACTGACAGCTGCAGACAACAATGGCATGTTCGAAAAGTTCTTGCTAGAGAAAGGAGAAAAAAAGAAATAACATGGGTAGCGAAGCATTTTGTGGGAACAGATTCAGTTTTAGGCCAACACAACTACCAAATGCAATGCAGACAACAGGCCAGTTAGTGGCTGTGCAAACCAAACCAAATTGAAAACATCTCGAAGAGTGATTCCGTTCGGTTATGGTCATTTTAACTCAACAAGAATCATGCAATGCAAATCATTGCACGGACAACTTGAATCAGATATCATGTGTGGACAGAAAATCAAAATACTGAGCAGGAGCAGTGGGGAAAGTGGAGAATGTAGGCAGTGGTGACTAGAGTAGATTTTGTCAAAAATGATGAGATCTAATATATGGCATGTTTGAAATAACGTACATTTTTTAATTTTGAAGAAATCGCTCATGCTATCCATTGAATATAAACTGTTTTGGCCGTATTCCCAAAAGCCACTGACCCAACCCTTCACCCTAATACCGTGTTTACATCTGAATTTTTAATGATCATTAAAAGGAAGCTCATTAATCGAAACTGTCGATTAATGCTAATTTATTTTGACCCGTTTACATTTGCATTTTCGCCAAACATCATTAAAAAAGACTGCGGATTGCGCTTGCTGTTCTCCTTGAAAATTTCGTTGCCGGGAAACAGCAGCAGTGAAATCTGAGCGTTCTTTTAGAACAGAGTTTTTAGGTTGGGGGTATAGCTCAGTGGTAGAGCATTCGTTTGCAGACCGAGAGGACCTGGGTTCGATCCGCAGCAGCTGCAAAAAATTTTCAGATTCCATAAAAATGTTATTCATTTTTGGTGGGTGTTCGAAGCTGTTCCATCTTTTTCTTTTCTGGAATGTGGTGTCCTTGAATGGCCAGCAACATTTCTGCAGCGTGATTTGTCAAATTTGCGCCTCTTTATACGTTCAAAAGTGCTCAAGCGACCCCAAAACCACGAAACGTTTTGAACGTCATTAAAATAAATTATGTTCGGAACATAATTAAAATAAATTATCTTCCTGATGACGTTCCCTAATTTTGGGCGTTCACATCTAAAATTAATGACAAAAACTGAAAAATAAATTATGTTCCGGAACGTCATTAATCGAAAAAATTGGAAAAAAGTGTTTACACTTGCGATTTTGATGATCATTAACTTTTTAATGATAATTAAAAAACAGATGTAAACAGGGTATAAGCTTGAAAAATAGCCAATTCCATATTCTGATGCATCTTTCTCAGAGGAATGTTTATTGAAATAAAATTTTCCAGCAGAAATATTTTTAATAAAATTGGTTATTTTTCATGCTTGGGGTCAGGATGAGGATTAGTGGCTTTGGGGATGACTGCCGTTTGCCTCCTCAGTAAACCCAGACCATCGTAATTCAAGTCATTGATTGTCAAGTTTTAGCACTAAGTGTCACTACCTTTTGCCGTATTGGCACAAAAACATGATGGAGAAAAGAGCTAACATTATTTTGTTTCACGCTCGGTAAACCTTTTTCGGAAACATTTGAATTGATGAAAAACCAGGAACATTTGAATTGTTTATGGTGATCATTGCTTGCGATTCCAGGATGGTCGACGCAAAGCCAGGCTTGCCAAAATTAAAAGTCGGGAAGGGTTGGTAGAAAACGTGCGTGAAATTCGCTCCTGCGATGCGAATTCGACTGTAGATGGTTGGCGGAGGAAATAAACACGATCAAAGACGATTCACAAAATTTTGACGAACAAGCGGAAAATCTGTGCTCAATTTGTTTCTCATGTCTTAAATGAGGACCAAGACATTTCTCGCGTTAGACAGGTGGCAGAACATTCCAAGTACCATAAAAACAGCCAGACGGACTTGCACATACCCACGATCGATTGTAGCCTGTGATAAGACTTGGTGCGTTAAACACAATCCACAAAAAAACGTCGTAGGGCTATGTGGAAGACCCCACTTTCATTCAACACGAAAAATTCCCTGTTCCAGAAGTCAAGAGAGGACAATGTTGATTTGTTTTTACAAGATATAATGCTAAATTTTTGTAGGCAGTGGTCGGCATTGCAGATGAATGAAGCAGGCGATACGACCACGTCAATGAGTAAAAACGAGAAGTCACAAGATAAAAACGAAAAAACTCAAAAAAAAAACAAAAAACAAAAAAAACTCAAAAAAAAAAACTCAAAGAGAGTTACGAGTTTTTTTTTTGAGAGTTTTTGTTTTTTTTGTTTTGTTTTTTATCTTGTGACTTCTCGTTTTTACTCAACGTGGTCGTATCACCTGCTTCATTCAGACATGATGCTGGTAGGAATTCATCCCACCGGGACAAAATAATGTCAGAGAATATTATCTGGGTGTTATGGAGTGCTCTGGAAGATAATCTTTCGAGTGAAGCCCGAATATCGAGCTCCAGGAAGTTATTTTTGTTGCATGATAATGCACCTCCTCGCAAGTTTATTGACGTATGCCAGTTTTTGGTGAAAAGAATATTATCTGGGTGTTATGGAGTGCTCGTGGAAGATAATCTTTCGATGAGGTCCGAATATCGAGCTCCAGGAAGTGATTTTGTTGCACGATAATGCACCATCTCGCAAGATCATTGCCGTATGCCAGTTTTTGGTGAAAAAACAGGCCTGTATGTTTCAACATCCTCCGAATTCGCCTGACATCCTCATGTGACGATATCCTGTTCCTGAAACTCAAACTGACCAGGAAAGAAACTATTATGACAATGTCATAAAAGAAACGTTTTATGACAATGTCATACAAGACCAAGAAGCTGTGAAAAGGGTCATCGAGGCTATTCCCCAAATTAACATTAAAATCAGTGGCGTAGGTAGGGGGCGGGGGGGCGGCCGCCCCCCCCAAACACAACTATCAATGTGTAGATAAAATGCCTTTGAAACTGAAATTGAAAAGAAAAAAATCGAGATTTTGACATTTTCTCAACTTTTCATTTTTTTCGCTGTGTGGACCTGAAAATGGAGCAGGTAGATATTACTTTGCATCAAGATTTATGAATTCCGCCAGTGGCGCACCTGAGGTGGCAGGAGATGAGAATCCCCAGATCACAGATCAGTGCGAAAAAGTCTGTGGGAGGCCCAGGGAGTGATTTTCAGGAACCTGAAATTCACTAAATGCTTTGGACCTTGGGGGGGCTCCGCCCCCCAAACCCCCCGCCAGGGGCTCTGCCCCCTGGACCCCCGCTGGGGGGCAGCGGCCCCCCTGACCCCCCACAATTGGGGGCTGCCGCCCCCCAAACCCCCCGCTTACTCGTCTCTCCGCCCTCCCCTTCCCAAAATCCTGCCTACGCCACTGATTAAAATCTGTGCTGACATTGGCAGAACGTGTCCAGTGGTTTGTTGATGTGAAAGGGATGTGTTTTAAACAAAAAAGAACTAATTTCGACAAAATGACTAATTATTGTTTTTATTAAAAACAAAAAGTTCCATTTACGAATAACTCACACACATACTGTGCATGTCACACAAGGTGACATTTGAATGCTTGAAATGATGAGTTATGTGACAGAAACACAATGCAAATCTCCGGGAATGGAATACGGACATCTTGAATGAGTGTTCAAGTGTGGACATGAAAACGAAATATTGAGCAGGAGCAGTGGAGAATGCAGGTGGGGGATTGAGTTTATTTTGTCAAAAAACGATGTATGGAGGTCATACAACAAGACTGCGAAATTACGATACTTTTTTAATTTGAAGAAAACCACTTATGCCGTCCATTGAATCATTTTACCATGTCTGAAATTGCCCTAGTTGAGCAGCCCTTCCTATTTGTTATTGCCGTAGGTGGAAAGAGGCCCCAAGAATCCAGGAGTGTGGTTCCACCTTGCATTTTCTGTTGTCGCGTCTAATCAAGGACTTCCAGCCGAGACCGACAGAGGTTACAATGATGTCTACCCTCGGCGGGGAGAAGATCAGATGCGATAGCAAGGTGAGAATAGAGTCGAAACTAAGCGGCAGAATTTTCGCAGTGAGTCTTGTGATGCAGAGCGACGATATTGACTTCGTTTTAGGGGTGAATTTCTCAGAGGATTACATAAGAATTGGGACGTCCAGAAAAATATTTTTGCAACGGAATGTCAGGAATACTAGTCAGAATACCCATCTTAAAATGCCGCATAGGCCAAAGAAATAAAACATTCTATCCAGGGAACACATTGTATCCAGGGTCAGATGACAAAGTGGAAAGGCTGAAGGAAGAATTGCCGAAAGAAGGGGCCTGCCGCCTGCGCCAACTTGTCTAGTCTTATGGAGCAACCTGCTGCCACCATTCTAGTTCCTGCACCTGTGACCTTTGCCTGTCAGTCGCCTGATACGCAGTAATTACTACAGGTTCTGTTCATGTTTCTTTCAGGAGATGGCTCCGGTCCTGCAGATGGTGACAGACGGTCTGCGCAGGAAGGCCTTGCTGGACCTGGTTATGGCAGTTTCTGCAATCTCCCCTGGAATCATGAATCTCCTGGAACATCGTAACGGTCTCCGAAAACATCACTCGTTCAGATCCGTGGCATGCTACAATGTGCAGCCTAGTGGGGTACTAGGGAACGTCCCATTACGCCTCACACTCTGCGAGAATGCAGCTGACGTTATCTTGGACGCGGATATCGTGTGAGGCAACGCCTCTAATGTTGGGTTGCTTCTGGGCGGGCATCTTCACATCCAGGCTGGAGATGTGGAATTGTGGTCCTGGTCCAACTGCTATCATCCGCTGGTTCTACCATTGCAGGTGAAGATTTTCAATGCTTCAGAGAAGTCTTTGGAGGAGCAAAGCCTGGGGGAGATGAGCATTGATCTGAATGACCAAGACATTCCCGACCTCACAGACGAGGACATCAAGAATATTGGATGCCTACGTGAATTGCTATGGGAAGACGGGACACCAGCTGCAGATTCCTTAACCCAATACCAAAGCCATTCATAATGCATGATTTCTTTTCACGTTACGTTCAGGTTGATCAATTGAACGATTAACACAGAACTCATGGGATGGTTCGTTGTACCGGTTTATTTCGCTTTCCATAAAATCCTACACGATTGTCGATGCATATTTTAAAAGAATATTCACAGTTCTAGTGACATCACGGTTCCACGGATTATCATTTGAGTGAAAGTTTTTGTTGATTTTTACTGATTTGTGCCTTCGTTTTTTCGAAATTGCGGATCACTTTTTCTCACTGAACATTTTCTCTTCTTTGTACTTTTGGGAATCTGTCCTCGAAATATGGCTTTTTAATTTTGATTTTTGTTTTTAAGTCAGGAACCTCTCCACGAAAATATAGAGATAAAAAATTACAAATTTCTGTTTCAAATTTCGCTTTTGTGGGGAAGTAAAACCAATCGGGAACAATAAATAGCTTCAATTTAATCGGGGACTTTGTTCTAATTTTTCTCTTTTGGATTCAATAGCATCAAGATATGTCACAAAATCAATTTATTGAGGCTTGGAAGTTTTTCCTAAAAATGCAGTTGAAATTCGTGTCTATCTATGACAAAAATGGAAGAAATCGTCACTAAAAATTTATATGACACAAAAAAATAATCAGGTTTGATGGGAAGAACCTTACTGGGCCCATGAATACATGGGATCATGGGGTGTTCCAGTGGACCACCCCCTGGGAGATTGTGAAATTACTTTGCTCTTTAACAATGTACGAAGGACCGGAAGAGGATATACTTCTGCATCTTCTTGCTTCTGCTTTTTTTGTTTTACTTCTACATCTTTCATTAATGTACTTTTTTTCCTCCTACTAATTCATTCTTTTTTCTGCTTCTGCATTAGCTTCTTCACTTCTTTCTTTGTTTCACTTCTACACCTTTCCGCATTCTAATTTTACTTCTTTCTTTTGTTTCTAGTTTCTGCTTTTTCTACTTCTATTCTACATACATCTACCTTCACTTCACTTTTTCTTCTGTTCTACTTTTATTCTACATACATCTGCCTTCACTTCACTTTTTTCTGTTTCTTTATTATTGTTGTTTTCCTTTCTTCATCCGACTTTGAATTTAATTTTTTCACAATTTTGCCTTGTTTGTGCTGCAAAATCAGTTCAGACTATCGTGGTGTGATGAAGTTGTGCAAGTCACAAAATTTTTTGGATAGGTATAATATGTGATCTCCAAAGTTCTATCGAGTTCTATTGATGGAATTGAAAATTTCATTTGAACAAATTAACATCAAGTTCATTCATGTACAGAAGAAGCTACACAATAATTTGGAGCAAAAGAACGAAGTTGAAGTCATGAATACATCTACCTAATGCATTTCGGGAGGAAACCATTGAAGGTAAAAAAAAGATGTATGCAAAGAGAATTTAGCGACGTTATCAAGAAAAGTAACGCAAACAAATCATTTTGCGTGACGCCCAGGCTCACAAACAAAATGAAACCCAGCACATAAACCGGAAACCTCAACATGCAGGGAAGATAACAGCAGGGAGAAAAAACCAGTTGCAACCAAACGATAGCATGGAAGATCGAAATTGGACACGGAAATTGAAAAACACAGGTGGGGAAACTGCTGTTGCAGTGCAACAAGAAATATCCATTGAAGCACTGGGGATGGACACCCACAAGCTGTCTCTCCACGAGATTCGTAAATTCTGGACTGCATAATCACTGGTCGACAAGAAATAGCCAATATCAGACTCGAAAGATCTCTTGGAAAAGATTGAAGACCAGAAATTGTCAATTTCAGCGATGAAATTGTAACCATATTTTAAGGTGAAGTTTTGAGATTTTTTCACGTCGTTTTTTGAGGTAAGCCACGACCGGATTCCCTGTCTTGCCCTGTCATGACCGGATGCCCTGTGTCATGACCGGATGCCCTGTGTATACGGTCTTGGCACCCTGAAGTGCAAAATGTAGATATGCCCCATTTTTCACACCAGCTCCAGTTGTCAGCAGACAATGAAGCAATAACTAGAAGAAAAACAATGCGTTAGGTACTGCAAAAATAATTACATACATCCTATTACGGTGCAGATTATGCTTAAAAAGTATCGACTGCTCCGGGACTTGAGAAAGACTCCAGCCCAGGGGGTCGAAACGTCGATCAGCAAAACTTAACATCCAATCTGACAATGGCCTCAAATCAAGTAATCGTTTACAGAATTCTGTATCTGGCGCACATTTGAGAGGACACGTAGGAACTGGAGAGGATATTTTCAGAGTCTGCTCTGTAGATGGGACAGCTATGGACTCGGTACGTGAGCAAGATGTGGAGAGGAAAATGTCTGAATGTCTGCCGTTGCGGACATGGTGGGATACCTCACAGACCTGCCGCAGCCACTGTCATACAGTGCGGATGACATAAGTATGGAGGAGACGGAGGAGAACGAGGATGACAAGGCGGCAAGGAGGGAGGAGAGGGAGAAGAGGAGGGAGAGGAAGAAGAGGGAGGAGAAGAGGAGGAGAAAGGCAGTGAGGAGCCTGAGGAAGGAGGTGCGGAAGGGAAGGAAGGCCGGAAAGAGTCGGAGGAAGGCGAAGAGAGCGCCGGCGGCAGGCATCGTCCAGGGGCCACCAGCATCACCGGCATCGGCACCACCATCACCATTGCCCAGGGTGACACTGAAGGAATGGTTTGTGACCCTGGACGAGCAGCAAGTCGACCGTCGGTCGCTCTTCGTGGGCCTGAATGCAGAATCTGGGTGAGACCCATTTTCTAAAATTTTCTTACGTTTCTTTTTTTGCTTTGAAATACCAGACTGCCAAAGGAAAATGCTGGCACCTATTGTTGATTTACCCCTGAATATGGTTTTTATACGGAAATATCTGTCGGTAGTTTTAAATACAGCTTGTGCTTATTGCTTTCTTCAAAATTCGAAAGTTTGCTTTCTTATAAAATGCAAAAGTCAGCATCATATTTTTTTCTGAATTTAAAAGAGTGTTTATAATAAACATCGCTAATTTATTAGCATTTTCCCCTCTTGATTGGTCATGCAGAATGGCGAGATGTTTTGACTAGGCCATTTGGTTGTTCTAAAACACTGCATGCCAGCTTGGAAGTTCGCAAAATGGTTTTTTCACAATTCAACACAATTTCGTAAAAAGTGCCAAGTGACATCAGAAAAAAAAAAACGGCGGAGAATGATCTTCACTGGTGGTTGAATTGTTAACTTCTCTGAAGAGATAGAACATCTCCCCGAAAATACATACACTAAAATACATCTCATACGGAGGTTATCTCTTTCGCAAGTAGTGCCAAAACGCAAATCTTATTCCTCTTCCACCCGAAAGATGGCTTTATTTGGGGAATTTGCCTAAATGGTGCGGTGCTGCGTTTGGAATTTCAACATGAGATTCCAGTGTGATAAGCTATTTTACATTTTTAAGCCGATGTTCAACAATTGATACTGCATGTTTAATAACAGTTATAGACACTTAATTTTTGGCAGTGAATTTGTGAACACAAAGTCGAAGCACTGTGGGTCCAGATTGAGAATTTGTTTTAAAATGACAGGATAGAAGCAGACGACAAGTCGATCTTTTGCATCAAAAGAAAACCGTTCGTCGGATCCATGCAGAGACTTTTTCACTAAAGATGCAAACAGTTTCACATTTTCCCCGACCACATCGATTCCAGTTTCATTCGAACTATTTAATGGAAATAAAAAACAGAACACAAACAGAAACTACTAAAGAGCTCACGAGATATGGCAATGCAGCCAGGTCGAACCTCACCAAAAAGAAGAATGAAACGGAGATTTTAGATGCCGATTTTCGAGTTGCCATGGTAGCTCAGTTAGGAGAGCGTGAGACTTGTGATTCGAAGTCAGAGAGTGGTCGTGGGTTCGAATCCCACCGGGGCCAGAATTATTCAGTTTCAATTGCCAGAGGTACTCAAGTTCCCCGAGAGATGGCAGCTCTCCAACGGTATCATGCAAAAATACATGGGGGAAATATGAAACTCTCTCTTTAGTATAGACGGTCTCTGATTCATGAGGCTATCACGCAAAACATGAATTTTTTGGAAAACGCACGAAAATTTCCTCATGAAGGATTTCCTGAGCCAAGCACATACTATTTCTAGCTTGAGATTTTGCCAAAACCTGCTGCTACCATCGCAAACATGTCGCTGTTTTGACAACGCGCGCCTTCATTTCAGGCAGACCGACTAATCAAAGTAGCTTTTAATTTTTGCCAACTTTTCTGCAAATTGCACATGAATGCACCATTCAAAGAGTGAGTGGCCGTACGTTGAGCGTACTGCTCTCCGACTCCAGACCACAATGATTGTGCAACTATTTTCTTTGAAATTATTGTCCCAAGCTCAGTATGCACTGATGTAAAAATCGTCATCACAATCCAATCCTTTCAAAGTGGCCACTGCATGATTATGGTGATAACTCTTTCCAGAATGCATTTTTACAAACCCTGCCGCGACTTTAGATGGCAGAGAGCGTTTTGTGGAAAAATTGCTCGATTGGGGCCCTGTTTTCGCAAGAAAGAAGAACGATTTTTTTCTTCCTTAAACCGATCTGAACCTGACCTAACCCGTCCCCTCTCGGAAAAAACAATGCTCAGTGGGGGCCCCGGCCTGCCATCTGAAGTCGCGGCAGAGTTTGCAAACTGGCTTCTGGGATTCTCATAAATGGGAATAATTGTGCAACATTTTGGCCGAAGTACTTGCCAATTTCTAAGCAAATAGCTGTACAAACCCATGCATTTGTCTGAGATATTCGGAGGTAATTTGCAGAAATTAACTGTAAATGTGTGAGCGTATCCTTCACCATGCATTGTTTTTATTCTTGAGTACATGCTGTTTTTTGCCCCGATGCCTTCTAGGTACATGCCAACTCATTTCATTTCATTTTTTGTTTTTCTTTCAGGGAGGTCGAGGGCTACACGTTCGGGGAACGCCTGACCAAACGTAAATTCAGAACACTGGACAGGACGATGGAGGTGATCCTCCATTAATGGTCCATTTGTAGAATGGCAAATGGGCTGTCAGACTGTGCCTGTTAGGTGGGTACCTATGTTTAGTTGCTGTGTTTCCGCTTGTAACTTCCCGAAGTCATTGAGTTGGTAACTTGCGAGAGCTTGACATAACCGTTGCCAGATAACCTGCAACGATTTGATGTCAAACCCTTGACGGTTGGATCTACGTAACGGGTGTTTTGCGAATGAGTGCCATGTCTTGAACAAAGATCTTGGGAACACAACACAGGTTGTGCAGTCTGGTGGGAATGGGGATCAAGCATCAGGTGGGCGAACCCAGGGGGGAACTTCATCTGTTTTATGAGATGTTTCACTTGAACAAGTTCACATCCAACAAGTTGTGAAAGTATACATGTAAAATGTGTCGAGGAAAATTATACAAATGAAAAAAAAAATGGGGAAAAACATCGAAAATTAATAAAAACCATAGATCCCCGCAGGAAAAAAACATTCTTTGAGAATTGATGGTGGTTTTCTAATAATTATATCTTTTTTCTCTTTCTCCACTTTTTTTCTGCACTTTCCTCTGTTTCTGCACTTCTTTCTATTTTTTTCTCCTTCTGCGCATTTTCCCTTTCTGCTCTTACTTTGTGCACTTTAATCTGTTTCAGAATTTTTTCTCATTCTGCAGTTATTTTCTGCACTATTCCTCTCTTCTGTGCTTTTTCAATTTCATTCCAATTTTTGAATTTCTACCGAAGTACCTAAAACCTGATGATTTTTTGTCTCTTGGGTCGTCAACTGCTGTTGAGAAAGTGGCTACCATGTGCCATTTCTCTTAAAGTTCTTGTTGCATGTTGTCTGAGAGATCCGTAGCTATCGACTCTTCCTTCCCACAACTGCGTCAGGCCAGCTTCAACTTGCACCTAGTCTGTCAAGTCCGTCTCTTGTCGGTCGAGTTGTGAATTGGAGTCTGGTTCACTTTTTCTTTTTGCTTGAGTGACTGAGTCGGTGTTTTTTTCCACTGACCAGTGACAAGTCCATCTCTTGCCATTGAGCCAGGAGGAAACTGATATTTCCATTCGTATCACGTTAAGACCGTTCTCTCATTCCACATGCAACATGCAAAATGATTCTGCTTTTTGGCAGATTGATTTCATTGGATATCTGGTGCGACCCACGGTCACCCATCTGACAAAACATGTCATGTTCAGTCAGTCTCGACTGGTGTTTTGCTTTGACATAGTCATGACAGCGAACTTATTTATGGTGCTTCGAGGAGGATTTTTCATTCTTTTTTGTCCCGAGTCCACGGAGAAAAATCAAATCAATTTCATTTCATTTGAGAAGCCTTGTGTTGCGAAAGTGTCATCTCATGAATTACCCGCACAACTTTGAAGCATTTAGGCGAGTACAATACCCCATGCTCTATGAAATGTAACGCACAAACCTCAAAAACTCAAATGGAACGCTGATGCAGAAGCAGAAGCAACTTTGTTCCATGGATCTAGTGCGAAATCAGTGGAGTCCATGGCCAGGACTGGTTTCAACAGCCGATATGACGGATCAAATGCACGGATCAAATGATCAACAACTATGCAAAGCGGTTTATTTTGCCAAGCGCTTGTCAGTGGCGACCCATTGACGATCCGATTGCCCGATCGGACGAAGAAAATAACTACAAACTTGTTATAATCGCGAGGGTCATAGTGGGCAAGATATGCCTTGGTGAAGCTAAGTTTCGTCCATTGTCCCACCAGAGCCGTAAACGGTTCAGAAAACATTCTTGAACTAATTTTGTCAAACATTCCCAATCTTAAAATGGAAACTGACGTTATTCGGGGAATTGTGGACCACGGTGCCGTGATAGCAAATTTTAAAACTTCACTCAAAAGAAAAGGGGGAATATGTCGAAAGATTTCTGTTCACAGCCGAGCTGACTGGGACGGGTTCAGAAGCGAATTGAAGTCCGCGCTGCCTCAGTTTAGAACTCGCAAGAAAGATGCGACTGCAGAAAGATGCTGGATTGAGTTTAAGACTTTAATTGATGCCCTGATGGAACGCTTCATGCCCTCTAAGACTGTTAATTGCGACAATTCGTTTCGGCCATGGATTAAACCAGGATTAAAACGTCTGAGAAAAAGAAAAGCTCATGCGCGGCTAAAGATAAAATTCAACGAGTACGAAAAACAAAAATTTCGGGAGCTCAGAAAAACTGTGAAACAACAAACGGAGGGCTCACCCAAGGAGTTTCTGACTGAAACATTCGAAAGCGACAAGAAAAAGTTTTGGCACTTCATCAAATCGCTTCTTGCAGATATCACAGTGCTATTATTGGGCAGTCAGATCAAATTTACTTTTTCTCTTACTAAAGTAAATTTACTATATACTTTACAAAGTATATAGTAAACAAAGTAAATAAGGTTGATTTACTTTGTCTTTTTTTAGCTCTACGTCCATCGGACATGGTACCCTGGTTTGGTTGGATAGTTTTAAAATGTTGGAGCTCTAAAGGCTGCTCATTGGTCTTTGCAATCTTTTGAATGTTAATTTGTTCTTGCAGATATCACAATGCTGGGAAGTAAGATGGAAGTATCCAAAGAAATGGGTATATTCATCACAATAAATCCCGATTATGCGGATAGATCACAAGCTTCCCGATGATTTCAAGGATTTATTTAGACAGTTGGCCAAGAGCAATCCCGATCTGCAAACCATTGCAGAAACAATTTTATTCACGCTAGGTTTTAGAATGGCGAAAGATTTGGCCAAGAAGATTGTGTCATTCTTCAAGTAAGTTCGTTGAAAGATGTCTTGAACTTGTTGCAAGTTTTATGCAGCACTAAAATTCTCTCTTTAGTGATTATTGAAATTAATCTCGCCCAAGTTTCTCAGATATAATATTTAGAGTTAATCATGGTTGTGTAAGTAAAATTATGTACGTGTAGTTACAACAAATTGTGTTTTTGTTCAGCCTTGTTTTGTATTTTGGGAGTTGTCTTGATAATTCCTCGTTAGTTTTGGGAGGGCAGCCACAAGTCTTTGTGCTTTTTGATCCAGAGTGTGATGCCAGTCAATTCTGATTGTAGTCTGTCAGGGTTGGCAAAATTTTTAACACCAAAACTGCGCGGGCTGAAAAACTGTCGGAACTGAGGAAGTGAGACATTTGTGGGAATGTTGAGCTGTGATCTACAGCTCACAACATGGGGATGTTGTGAGCCCCATGTGCCATATAAGGGACATCTCACTTTAAGATTGCATAATTAGTTTTGCTTTTTTTTTTAAAAAAAGTTTGCGAAAAGCTTTAAGGACTCTTTTTTTCTTGACATGTTTGCTTTTCCCATTTCATGATTGCTGTGTGAGGACTCCTTTTTTGCTGCAGCAATTTCCTTTTGGTTTGAACCCATCTCAAAAAGTTGAAGATGCATTCATATGGATCCCACAAAGTCATCTTCCAATCCAATTACTGTGTTTTATTCTTACCAGATTGTGCGATCAGCAGCTCTGCAATCAGCCCCACTATGACTTTGGCCTGCGAGCCCTGAAGGCTGTGTTTGCCTCAGCAAGATTACAAAAATCAAGAGAGATGTTGGCTTCCAAAGGAGACAACTGGGAAATTGCCAAGATGGAACAGCAGGTAGGTATTATTGTCAGGAAACAGACTCAGGGTTTCCACTGACTTTAGTCATCAGAGGGACTTTTTTACCCGGTTACTCACGTTACTTTTTTGCTTGGTTACAAGGTTGGTTACAAGGCTTGGTTACATACTAAATTGTCTGTTATTTTTGATACTGAACTCTTCACAGAAATTTGGGATTGGATTTGGCTGGTATTTCTGGCAGTTGTTCAAAACGCAAAGCTGGTTGGTGCGGAATTATCAGCTGTTACTTGTTCCCATTGACGAAGTCAGAGACATGTTATCCATGGTATCCATTAATTGTTGTTTTTCAACTTTCAAAGTGTGTAAAGCCATATCCCTGAGCTGCTTGCTGCTCATACATTTTCTTTTCTGTGTTGATTGGAAACAACATCTCCTCTGGAATCAAACTGGGGGATTGAGCTGCAGTTCGTATAATGAGGTGGTCAGTAAATCACAGAAATTAAATTACTCACGAATTTTATTATTCATAGAAAAAGTTTTGGCAAACAGCAAAAGATACCTGGAAGTGAAAATTCTCATTTGTAAAAGCAAGTGACCAGAGCTCCGGTTCGTGCGTTTTCATTTTGTAGCGTTTTGTTTTTGCTATTTATTTGAATTTTTAGAGTTTTGCCAACTCCTGACCCTTTATTCCTCGCGGATGATCCGTTTAAATGCTCTTTGACCCATTTCCTTTCTCATAACTTGAGTAAGGACTCTGGTTTACTCTCTATTTTAGATAATACAAACAGAAGAGGCAAAACTGAAGAAGCTGCAGGAATTGCTCGAGCATAGGCATCATTGCATGACTCTTCATATGAAAAAAGTTACTCTGGCAAAAGAAAAACTGGGAATTCCTCGATCAACTGCTAAATTGACGGCAGCTGCAGAGTCCGTCAGCGAAACACCATCTGCATTCAACGAGAACATTTCCCCTACATGGGATTTGGGAAGACCACATTTGGTTTATTGTACGGAGCGTTTGGAGGCAATAAATGAACTTGCAAAATGCATAGCAATTCCGTAAAACGATAGCAATTCGCCAGAGAGATGCTTGCATAACTTGTCTCATACAGGGTAGCCCAAAAGTCTTTGGCCATAGGAAATTGTAAATTTGCTGTTTTTGTCAAATTTTGTGATCTCAAACCCTTTCTTGCTCTAACCACGGATGTCTAGATTTAATCGGAACATGTGCATATTCAGGGTCTTTGGGAACTTCAAAAAATTAAATTATCTGTTTTTATGATATTTCGTGATTTGTGACTTTTTCGAGCTCCCACCACAGATGTCACCACTTTATTCGATGCCAAAATTTCCTATTGAAGTCCTGACATCCGTGGTTGGAGTTAGAAAAAGTTTCAGATCACAAAACATGATAAAAAGAGCAAATTTACGTTTTTCCTATGGCCAAAGACTTTTGGGCTACTCTGTATTTGTAGATTGATTGAAATGATCTCGTAAAGTGCTATTTGCAGAGAATTCTTTCCATTCAGATGCATGTATTGTAACAATAAAATATTTTTCCATTCATGCTTATTTCGTGTTTTATTCAAGCCTAAAATGCACCATGTTGCACACTGTTCCAGTGTGGAATACAACATGTTTGCCACCAACCTGGAATACTCTGACATTTTTTAGCAATATATGCAACCTAGAAAAACCTGGAAATTGTTTTCTAGCTGAAACCACGGATGGAAGAACTTTAACGGCGGCAATTTCAAGTTGAGGGTAAACGCAGCCCGGTGTCAAATTGATCCGGTGCAAGGTTAATCCGCAGTCAGGACTTAAATCCGGATAAAGAAAAATCGGTAATTTCAAGTTTGCAAAAGTCGAGACTTTACTCTTTACTCGACCTTTTAGCCTGGGCTATTTTTTACACTTGCTGGAGTTCAACCGGCAATTTCAAACATGGGATTTGGAACGGATAAAAAAGAGGCCGGTTTGTGATTGGCTGTTCGCAGCTATGGCGCCGGTCAAGACGGCGATATCGTTTTCCATCTCATCATGGCATGGGAAGCTCGGACCATGGCATGTGCATAGATTGTCGCAAGTGCTTGAAAGAAATTGATAATTGAACGCGCGTCTGTGGTTTGTTCAGTCGACCTGACAGGTGCCGTTGAAAGGTGTTGAAGAGGTTTGCAGCAACGTGGATGTGATGCCTTAAGGACCCTTAATCACAAGCTTGTTTTCCATTTCCAGTTTCTCTAATTCATTTCAGTTGTTTCGCCGCCCATCATGAAGTTCTATGGAGCGCAATCCACCGGTCATTGAGTCTTTTCTCTCTTACTTTATTTTGCAGTCATTTTGACTGCATGAAAAAAGCTCAAAACATTAAAATTTCCGTTGAAATGTTCTTGAGAAAAGTGCATGCTTGTATAGATACCAGATTCTTTGCAGAAATTACAGAGGTCTTCAGGGGGAATTATGGATTATCAGCCGCTTTTGCATGTACGTAAAAGTGTGCAACGAAGACTCGTTCGCGGAAGGTAAAGTTTGGTCAGGTTCGGGTGAATATGGTGAAAATTGTTGTTTTTCTACGGTGAATACACATGGTGCTTCAAAATGACGACGAATATTTCAAATTGCCATGTGGAAATTGTGTAGGCCTATAACAATCGCTGTTGCCTGAATACGAAAGCGGAATAATTCCCCAAAATGTCAAAAACTGAGCACCCTGCTTGTTCCTGCACCGATCATCATATGTTTGCTTTGCCTTCCAACGCAACAACATAATTTCGCCTGGAGACCTCTCTAATTTTCGCAAAGAACTTCTTCTCTGTACAATTGTGCATCATAGGAGAGCAATTGTGCATAATATTTGAGAGCATTATTGAACGGAAATTTTTGTGGGACAACGCGCTTATACAGTGAAATGGACAGGAAAATAAAGCAAGAGAGAAAAACCCGCAGGGGACCTGTTGTTTCCCCCAATACTTTTGGGCATCTGATGCTAATCATGAAATTTGTGGTTATGATGCTTCTCACACTTTGGATCATGCAGATGTTATCGAGAATCAAGTGCACAATGTTGCATTCACAAAAGCGTACTGTGAGAGGGACTGCAGAAGTCCCGAAGACAAGGGAAATTAGCACCAGTGCCCTTGAAATTCCACCGAACCTGGCATTCCGTCGTTCAAATAAGGCCTCCCCGACGAGGATTTCATTGTTCATCATGCTGGAAGAAACGAATGCGGTGCAGCTGATTGCGGCAGGAAATAACTCTTTCGGCCTCGTCAAGGAAAAGAAGCACGAAAAAATAAAAACAAAAATAATTATTCTTGCAAAAGAAAGGAGAGATCTACCTATGCATGTTTGTGCATGGGTAGATGTCAATGGTACCCTTCCTCCATGGAATGGAATGGAACCCTCCACAGAAAATGGAACAACCTCAATGGTACCCTTCTCAAAGGTGACCCGCTCCAAAGTGCTGAATCCGAATACAAAACGTCCTGCTCCAATAATACTTTCATCCACTCCACGGAAAAGTGTGTGTGGGCCTGCTGGATTGACAAAGAGGTTTGACAATGATAGCTCACCAAACAAACTGTTGACGTATCCTTCACGTCATGAGTGTTTGCCCCTGACGCAAGCAGCATTTGCTTTGATTTATTGTGCCCTTCTTGCTCCTTCCCAGTATGCTCCTTTCCCAGTATGCTCCTTCCTGCTCCAAGCCTTGTTTTTCTCTCGCTTTTCTCTTGCAAATTTCCAATTTGCTTTGGTTGATGATGTGCTGCAATTACGATTGTTTTTCTCTTGCTTTTCTCTCGCAAATATTCAGTTTGCTTTGGTTGGTAATGTGCTGCAATGACTATTTTTTTCTCTTGCAAATTTCCAATTTGCTTTTGTTGATGATGTGCTGCAATTACGATTGTTTTTCTCTCGCTTTTCTCTCGCAAATATCCAATTGGCTTTGGTTTGTGATGTGCTGCAATGACGATTTTTTTCCCTCGCAAATTTCCAATTTGCTTTTGTTGATGTGCTGCAAGCAGGATTGTTCAATTATGATGATTCAATTTTTTAGGATTGTTGATGGTGGGGTTGTGCATTTTTTAATTAAACATGTTTGCTTCTTGCTGCTGTGTTGTGCTGTTGCTGGTCTTTTTTGCCAGTGCTGCTACGGTGCTCAAATGAAAACAGTTTTTCATCTGTGATTTTGCATTTGGTCCTCGTGAGTTGTTTCGTCCTCTCGAGTTGTTTGGTCCTCCGAGTTGTTTCGTCCCCTGAGTTGTTTGGTCCTCTGAGTTGTTTCGTCCCCTGAGTTGTTTGGTCCTCTGAGTTGTTTGGTCCTCTGAGTTGTTTCGTCCCCTGAGTTGTTTCGTCCCCTGAGTTGTTTGGTCCTCTGAGTTGTTTCGTCCCCTGAGTTGTTTGGTCCTCTGAGTTGTTTCGTCCCCTGAGTTGTTTGGTCCTCTGAGTTGTTTCGTCCCCTGAGTTGTTTGGTCCTCTGAGTTGTTTCGTCCTCTGAGTTGTTTGGTCCTCTGAGTTGTTTCGTCCCCTGAGTTGTTTGGTCCTCTGAGTTGTTTCGTCCCCTGAGTTGTTTGGTCCTCTGAGTTGTTTCGTCCCCTGAGTTGTTTGGTCCTCTGAGTTGTTTCGTCCCCTGAGTTGTTTGGTCCTCTGAGTTGTTTCGTCCCCTGAGTTGTTTGGTCCTCTGAGTTGTTTCGTCCCCTGAGTTGTTTGGTCCTCTGAGTTGTTTCGTCCCCTGAGTTGTTTGGTCCTCTGAGTTGTTTCGTCCCCTGAGTTGTTTGGTTCTCTGAGTTGTTTCGTCCCCTGAGTTGTTTGGTCCTCTGAGTTGTTTCGAAGCTGTAGCCTGCCACTATTTTTTCATCGTTTTCACCATTAGAAAATTTATTATTGGCCGCACTGTGATCGTTTTCATCGTGATTTTCCAATGTTTTATGAGAATACATTACGTGCTACTGTGGGGTGAGTATTTCCTTGTTATCACATTCACTTAAAACATACTGGAACCTACACTTATAACGAGAGACAATTTCGAAAGGCGTTTGCAATGAATTAAGTCAAGAATTTCGGCCAGTTCTGCGCCCAATGGTTTGGAGTCTTCTGCTCCACGCATCCGTTTAGAGAGGAAAAATCAATAAGGCATTGGTAGGTGTGACCTGAAAAACAGAAATCCGTCCGCAGACATTCAAAAAAGAAATGTACAGCAAGCTATTCTAAAATGGGCCTCACAGGAGCCAAAGCAGGCAGACCAAGTCAGTGCTGGACAAGTGCTGATCGACCAGAGTCAGTGCTGGAGAAGTGCTGATCGACCCATCAGGGTCAATCTCGGACAGTTCTCGGGATGATTCAGACGTTTCCATCTCCGAGCCTTTGGCCTTCTGAGAACGAAGAGGTCCAAAAATAAAATATGGCGGCAAAAGTTCTGGGCTCAACTCGGTCCTTTCCGACTAGCTTCTAGGCGATGCCCAAAGAAACGGCCCGCAAATGACAGACGTAGAGTTCTAGGTTGCACGTACGATTGTACGACAGTACGTGCAACGGCCAAAAACGCTGAGCGGTCAGGAGACAGTGGGCAAAACTTTAAGTGCTGACATCTGCAATTCCCATCATTGCAGCGCCCAATGATATTTTGTGCAAGACTGGCGCTACAATTCCAATAAAACCAGAGAATTCTGCCAGATCGCACATCTGAACGCATTCAAATCTTCATCTCAGACCTATAACGGAGCAGGCGGACAGAATAAATTTCTGGAGGATTTCCGGCCTCAGACTTAATTCTTTGTGATTATTTTGCACAGGAAACACAGGATTTCAGGTGACCATCCAGAGACATTTCCCGGATCCTGAATGTTTACGAAAATCTTTCATCTCACACAGTTGCAGAGATTGTGTTTTTTGTCATTCAAACGGAGGCAATTATCCACGAGGGACATTCACATGTGTCCAACTGCCAAACTTCGTGGCGCAGATTAGCCAATGCCGCTCCTGCATTGGCGACGATACCAAAGAATCACAAGGCTCCATAATTGGACAACTGAAGCTACAGCCTGCGAACTCTTGGACTTTGCTGGCAGCAGTTATTCCAACTTCCAGGACACTTAAAAGACATGTCATACCGATTTTGCCTTGCTGTGCAGCAAATTCGAGATGGCAAAAGCTTGAACTAACACAGAAAGTACAACACAAGCTAAACCACCAAATTTACAAAACATGAAAGACATGTCACCATTCCATTGGCCTACCGCAAATATTTTTACCAATGATGATGATTTATTTCATTACGAAAAAATCTTGAGATGGCTCTTCTTATCCTCCCTGGATGATTTCCTCTCAACAACTGATTCTTGTCCACATTAGGTGACCATTGTGGTGTCAACACCAAACTCACCCGCGGTAAGAGTGATTCAAGTCTAAATGACACTCAATCTTCCCCCCATCTTGTGCTACCCGTCTTTTTCTTTCCGTGTGTTTTTCGCCCAGGGATTTCATCATAACGCTTAGTGATGAACAAATCAAATTGGGTTGGCAACTGAATTGTTGAGAAATATCTTTCATGACTAAAAAGCCAAATAACGGAACCGTAGCCATAGATGATGAAGTTGAACAGCTGAGACCGCCATTGTGAAATTTCGTAGTTCAAGGAGACTCCCGCCAGAGCGCAGGTCGTTCAAAACAAGACGGGAAAAGGAACAACTGCAGCTTTTTACGCTGATCAGAGATGAGCGCTTTGTCCGTGTTTTTGATGATTCCACCCAACCCATCCAAGTCCAAGTGTGCAATATGTTGTTCTCTGAGCCTCCTCCACTGGCTCTGTTGACTCAGGTTGACTGTTGCGATTCTCAGGACGAACGGTGCGGCTGCCTCTTCTTGCTCCCTTCATGATGTGGTGCCTGTGCCGCCCAATCGGACAGTCTCCAAGGTGTGTTCGTCGTGCTCTGCCTGCTCGCTGTCAGCAGTCTGTCGTTCGAGTTCCTGCGTTTCTGCTGCCTTGTGTTCTTGGTAATGGATGATCCGAGTCGAAATGCCTTCCTGTTTCGTGCCTAGCTGTTCTTCCGGACATGCAAGTCGCTGTCCAAAATCAGTTTTTTTTTCGACCTCCAAAAAGTCCTGAGCTTTTTGAGAAATGGCAAAAAGCAATTCCTCGAAAAGATTTAGCCCTTTCGAACAAATCGTACATTTGCGAGAAGCACTTTTCATCAAGTTTAATTATGAGTGATCAATTTGTTGTTGCTGGCGAAAAAGTAGAACTGCTGCGGAGCAAGCCAAAACTGGCAACAGATGCAGTGCCGCATGTGTTTCCAAATCTGCCGTCATATATCTCCAAACATATTCTCCAAAGAAAAGGAAGTTTTCGGCTCAAAGCAAACGAGATGAGTCAGCAAGCATTCATGACTCGAAAAAAGCAAAGACATTTTCGCAAGTTGCCGTTTCTGATGACACGCCAAAGGAACCGTCGACGCCGACCTTCCCAGTTTTGGACGGTCCGAGTTTTGGTCAAGGGAGAAGTGTCTCTGACCACAGCTATTCTTTGAAATCGTGCTAAGTTCAAGTGCTTTCGCAAGAATTGTAAAAGGTCAAACGTGCACTTCAGAGCGCAGAAAACAAGCTAACTGAGGCCAAAGTCGAAAATAACGCTTTGGTCCAGGAAATTCGGCAACTGAAAAATGAACGCCTTGAATACAAATGCCGAGCAATCAGTGGCTTGCCTCTCAAAGAGCAAATCATTGTGAACTTGTTTCTGAAGAAGCAATCCGCAAAAAGTGCATCTGGAATGCGCTTCGATGAGTTTCTTCTTGACTACATGCTTTTCAATATAAAATCTCCAAAAGGCTGCAGACATTGTCGCAACCACGGACTGCTCCCTCCGCATTCTACATCCCTGCTCTCCGTCTGACTCAAGGTCTGAAGTGCTCCTTTGGTATTAATGAAAAAGCCTTGAAATGCATGAAGGACGTCTGGGACGAGGACAGCGCAACTCGAAGGGCCGGAATTGTCATCTTTGATGAAGTAAAGCTTTCTGAGGAAATTCGGTTTTATTCATCAAAAATGCAGGCGAGTGGTCTTTGTGAAAAAAAGTCTTTTGTTGCACTTCTGCATTCAATAGCATTTTAGCATTTATTTAGGCAATTCCCCATTCATCTGCAGTCTCCGACCGAGCCCTTGTCATTTTTTCGCAATTCCCCATTCATTTGCAGTCTCCGACCGAGCCCTTGTCATCAGCCCAAGAAAGCAGCCGCACAAAATGCACTGATAGGCCTGTGAATGTTCATCCAATCTTGAAAAACCATTTTGAGAGCCCAACACCCCATAAAATAGACCCTTTTCGTGACACACCGCAGGTATGCCTGTGATGCTTTTACCTCTGATTTTTTGCCTCTGACCTTTGAACTGAATGCCGGGAAAAGGGCAAAAGCGGCGAGGAAACTCTCAAAAGTATCTGGAAAGTGATTCAGGTTAGCCGAACTCAAAAAGACATTTTTAAATTTTTGTAAACGTTTTTTTCTCTCTGACGCAGACGATCCAAGAAAGATCGATTTCTGCGAGAAAATTGCACACTCATGTTTATTATTACTGCCGCTTTCCAAAAATATAAATTTCGTGTCGGCCGGATAGTTTTCAAAACAATGACAAAAATCTAAAGTCTCCTCCGTGAAAACTCTATATGCAGCGTGCGAAAAGGAACAAAGCGGCCAGCGTGTTGCGATGCTAGCGACAATGCGCGGCCAAACGCAGGCAACTCAGCGACCACCGAAGCTGTTCAACTTCATCATCTATGGCTACGACGGAACTACCAAAAATTGCATTTGGCCAATTGTGCCAAATCATGGGACATATTTATGCCTGCTGGGCTTTTTCAAACTGGATGTACACAACATCAAGACAACTCATTTTATATGCAGTAGAGATCTGTTAACCCCCTGCTCCAAACCCAAAATTTGGCCACCCAAGAGCATCCCCATTTGCAACGTAACGCGGGCATCGCTAGCGTTGTGACAAAAAGAAGCATGAAATGATGGGTCCCAATCACAGATATTATGGGGGAAATTATGAAGAATGGCCCATCGAGATACGAAGAATGGCCCATCGAGATACGAAGAATGGCCCATCGAGATACGAAGAATGGCCCTTCGAGATACGAAGAATGGCCCATCGAGATACGAAGAATGGCCCATCGAGATACGAAGAATGGCCCATCGAGATACGAAGAATGGCCCATCGAGATACGAAGAATGGCCCATCGAGATACGAAGAATGGCCCATCGAGATGCGAAGAATGGCCCATCGAGATACGAAGAATGGCCCATCGAGATACGAAGAATGGCCCATCGAGATACGAAGAATGGCCCATCGAGATACGAAGAATGGCCCATCGAGATACGAAGAATGGCCCATCGAGATACGAAGAATGGCCCATCGAGATACGAAGAATGGCCCATCGAGATACGAAGAATGGCCCATCGAGATACGAAGAATGGCCCATCGAGATACGAAGAATGGCCCATCGAGATACGAAGAATGGCCCATCGAGATACGAAGAATGGCCCATCGAGATACGAAGAATGGCCCATCGAGATACGAAGAATGGCCCATTGAGATTTTTTGAGAATTCAAAGATGATGGATGGCAACTGGATGGTGCCGCTCATCCACTTGCCGAAACTTTTTACAGAGCTCTGGTCTGCCCGCCCACCCGCCAAGAGTTTGATGCAGAATAAGTGGTGGCTATGTCAATGCCCAAAACAGCCACATGCTGTTGATGACATACCCTCATTAGACTGTGCAGCAACCATCTCACACTGCTAAAATCGGAGTTTTGCATGTTGTTTTTCAACCATCCATTTCATCAATTCTCGGGAAAAAGAGGAAATGCCCAGAGTGCGAGAAGGATGTAATGTTCCTTTTTTTGCACTACAAGACGGTGCACAAAAATATTGCCGAGGTGGCGGAGGTGATTGCTTCCAACGCAGAAACGGAACATTTGGAAGTGATCATAGACAGGAGGAAGGCTGTGGCGGTTCTGGATGTCCAATCCCTCTCCTGGCAGCTTTATCCGACCATAAACGCAGTGCGTAAAAATCGTCACAGACTGTATTTATGATTCACGTGAACCGCCAATGAAATGTATTTATGATTTATGAACCAATGCTAAAATTAACTGATAATGAATGGTTGGTTCATCATCCTTCAGTTTTTTCCCTGAAGATGTATCCATTTTTGGCAAATCATTTCTTAATTTCAGTTCAATATTCCCAAGCCTAATTCTGCAGCAATCGCTCGGTTTAGTGAAAAATAACCAAAGCTCATCAGAAATTGAAATTTGTAACTCGTTTGCAAAAAGTACATTGTTGAGAATTTCGAGATGGCAGGTAAAGAGTGCAGTTGTGGATTTAAAATAGGTTTTGCGACATTATCAGCTTTTTAAAGTCAGAAATCCAGCTTGCTGTTCATCAAAAAAGTGTTTTTGCACCCACTGCATTGGGTCTGTGCAGTGTTATCAACGCAAAACATAAGGGGCATGCAACGTTTGGTGTGCAAAATTGCTATTCCGCAGAAATGTGACAAATAAAAAGCAGAAAGCCAACAGCATATGAGTTTCAAAAGCAGGTTAAACTGGCCTACTGCAAGCTTGATAATCCTCCATTTCACATCACGTCGACGTTCCGAAATAGCCATCAGCCCCAAAACAATATGTGCTTAAGAAGGAACCACGACTTGTCCGGAACATTTCCCGTCATCGACTGCCACCACACTCTCATAACTTTAACTGAGAGGAGATAGGCAAATTTTCTTGTACTTTTATCAACATCTGGCCTCAAGTTGTGTCACAATTTCCACAAATTTATTTTCAGCATTAATTTTCAAATTTTGATGCTAAAAATGTCAAGTAACTGACCGAAAACTAAGTCAAGAAAATTGCACACGTTTTCGTGGCAGGAACAGGTAAACATAATGGGTAGGTAGGTAGGATGATAATTCAAATTCGACTGATTTTGATGGTTGTACAGTAGTGCACTGGCATGGGTCAATGGTTGTTACTCAACAAAAGCATTCAATGTCAAATTTAACTAAAGCATTCAATGCCAAATTTAAACTCAAAAAGTCAGATGATAACATGTCTACTGAATGATCCCCAACACGGGGCTTGATGAAATTGTCAGCAAGTCAGAATTCAAAGATCAAGAACAAAAATGGGCACCGAAAATTACTGCAATTGAGATGCGAACCAGAGAAATATTTTGAAGATAAGGCGACTGAACAAGCAGCTGATTGCAATCTGCAAATAAGAGTCAATAATCACTTTTCACCAAATGCCATGCCCAAAAGTTGTGGACCTCATCTGACACAGTTCGGCATTTTGCCCAATTAGCAAGAGACCGCAAATGGAGAATCCTCCACACTCCTTCGATATCACAAATTCATTTGTTGTGATGCAACATTCTTCTTGGCATTTCAAAGTATCATTTCATAGAATGTCTCTTTCGATGCAAATATATAAATCCTTCCTGGTATCTGACCTCACAGAAATGGTACGGTATCCGCTTTGATCGACAGCAACTGAAAATAGGAAAAACTTATCTGAAGTGGTGATAAAATTAGCACATCTGACTAACAAATGACACTGAGTGACAAATTATTGGGTACTTCTAGATCCAAACCTCTTGGAGCCTGGAAACTTTGGTTATCAGGACCGCTTTTCCTTGCTGAGAACAGGAAAAATCTGTAAACTGCTGTTTTCCCCTGTCAAAAGGGTGATTTTGAGGATTCGCATAGAAAAACGTTTTTCTGTCCATGCGCCATTCACTTGGTGTTGCCCACTTTAGGGTTAAGTAGAAGTGCCGCCGAACGATGAATGTTCAGAAGGCAAAAAACTATTGAACTGCATGTTTGGGCAGCTCAGCGGCCGGGGGTAAGTTGCTTGGGGTGCAGCTCAGAGGGGGTTGGAGGCCGAAGGCCTCAGGGGGCAAAGACCCCAGGTTTAAAAAAAAGTTGGTTCTATTTTTCGGATTCTTTCTCATCATCATCATTTCTTCCAATCTACTTTTCATCCCACCGACAAACCAAACAACTTGCAAACAAATAGGTTAAGACAGGTTCCCTTTGAACCTTACACCACCCCATTTGGAATCTCCTCCAGTGGTTGGAGAAGGGATTTAGAATCTCCTCCAGTGGTTGGAGAAGGGAAGTCCCTTAACAAACATAACTATGGCACCAAATGCTTGCAAATAATGAATCTGGGCTCTGTCAGCCTCCTCCTTTCCAACCCATCGGTTTGAAAATATGTTTCAACAGTTCATTGTGATATCATACACTTTATGACAAACATGAAAAGGCTGGAATCACACATACAACTCCACTCCAGACAGTCAATCCCAGCCATTAAATATCACCAGGAAGTGTGTGCTCTGCATGTGTGTCATCGTGCCCACCACGTACGTAAGCAGTGGGCCCGATGAATTAAATGCATCAATCTTATGATGGATGCAACAGATGCAGTAAAAAGGGGCAGTGATGTGAAATGAAACACAAGATTGGGCTGAGATTGGCATGAGTTAAGACTACGGATTTCGGTCCAATTATCTTGCCATGGGCATGTGAATTGCCATGGAAAATTTGCTCGAAAGAGAGGCTCAGCCACTTTTGCAAAAAAGGCATGTTGTTCCCGAAAGTGGATGGAAGAGATGGTGAGAAATTGGACTGTCCACCCTCTCTGTTTTTGAAAGAGATGCAAATGGAAGCTAGAGATTGGCATGAGTTGACATAGTGTAATGCAGAACGTAGACAGGTACCTATGCTTATTTTCTAACCATTTTGGGCATTTGCTCGTCCTCTTAATCAAATTTATTGAGCCCGCTAGGGCAGCACAGCGAGCAAAATACATCGGTGAACATATCTGACCAAACTCACAAAACGTGGTAACCACAAAAACCCTCCCCAACATCCATGACAGAAAATCTGGAGTGGCCCCCTTCCCTGCCCAGCAATGGGGGGGAAGGGGGAGAACTTGCCTTCCCCACTCACACAGAAGATTGGGAGAACTTGATGAATAATCGTAAGATGAGAGCATTTGTGCATTTAAATAGCATTTTTATGGAGAAGGCAAATGCAAGGCCCGAAGACTAACCAAATTTGTATCGTCTCCTCAAAGTTAAATCCGTCATGTATATGAATGATATATCAAAAACTGCCTCATTTGCTGAGCACGGGAGGAGGAGGACGACCTGCAAAGAAGGAAAAGAAAAATGGTGCAAATTAGATGGGAATTCGTTTCGAACAACAGATGACCATTACAAGAGAAAAGTTGACATCACCACACGACTAAAAAAACACCCACCTCGAGAAGTTCTCTCCGACCTTCGAAGTTTTTCCAAATTTGGTTCAATTTTCCCCCGTTTACCGTGTTTCAGAATTTTAGAAATAGACAGTTTAGTCAAATTCAACCCTCGACAAACGACACAAATTGAGTTGAAGTGGCTCACATATTACGCTCGGAATGGTGTGTAGATCATGGAAAATTCATGAAAAATGATTTCATCTTAAAAATTGAACTGCCTGCAAAGCAATGTATTTCAAATGGCATGATATGCATAAAAACATCAATCAAATAATCTACAGATGGCTCTGGTCTATCATGCAGAGGTTCCGTATTCTCTCCCCCACAATTGCTTTTATCTGGTTATTCCAAGTTCACTGCGGTGACATCTTCTGCAGTCCAGACATCAATGCTCTAACTCACTGGCTCTCTGAAAGTGAGACAGATTGATTCACCCACAGCACATGGAGAAAATGTTAAACCCCCTTCCCCCCAGTTTTGAAAGGCATCCATCAACAGCTGCAAATGAATCTCAAACAAAACACCCTTTTTGAATGATAGTATCCAATTAAGGATGCAGCTGCTGGGACTAAAAAGGGACAATGCAACCAAACAGTCTGTCAAAATGTGCGCAATGACCCCTTTGCAAAGTTGAAAAAAAAACGAAAAAGAAGTTTGACAAACCTTTTCAACAGATATCCAAGTCCCAGAGTGGCATCCATTGCTTGTGATGAAGGATCAATGAACATTTGCCAGAATGATCCAACTCCCTGTTGCTCATTTCCGTGCCATCAAAAGCGACTTGGCAACTGGTGCTCGATGCCATCCAAGGGTTCATCGAGTTGCTTGACAACTGGTGAGCAACAGCAACTGATCAGGGATGACCACTTGGCTTGGGCATCATCCATTGCAAAATTGTTGCCAGCAATTCAATCTTGATCACATCTCCGTTCCAACTGGTCAAAGAATAAGATGACCAGATCTGATTCTTGGTCGTTGCATGATGACCAGTTGTTTGCTTTGAATGATCAATCTGTCCTCAATCGGAAGTTTTGGGCACAAGCACCACCACAATTCAATAAGGTCCCAGTTTCAATGTGCTGAACGACCACGACAACTTTGCAAGTTAAGAGAGCGCACAAAGTTTAAACATCGAAGAAATTAACATCCTCAGCAAAAGACTATTTTTACGAGGTGGTTGTAAAGGGTTGCAACCCCCAATCTGAATGAAGGAGGAGCCTCTGGATTTTCAACGTCAGGAGGGGGTGGGATGCACCAGAGGCATCCCAGACTGTGGCAGTGCACCACATGAGGGGTTGGGTGAGACTCCAAGCCGGTTTCCAAGGTACAAGTACAATCAACGGTGGGGGCTTGGGGATAAGAGTTCCAGGTGTACCAGTTCAAATGCAACTTCTAGGCCCCAAGATGTTCAAGGTGTAGCAACCCTACATAATGAAATCACATTCAAAAACCAATGACAAATTTTGTTGCAAATTCAACAAGCATGCATGTGCCAAGCCAATCCTTCAACCAAGGAACACATAGAGGTGTTTCTAGTCATGAATGAGCGTTTCTCACCGGGCCACGCTCAAGCCACAGCCCGTGATCTCGTGTACCATGCTCAGGGAGTTGCAAAGTGGGCAAAAAACTCACCTATCAGGATATCTCAGAAAAATGCAAATTAGCAATCCACTTCCTGGGTAAGCACAAATCTTTGCTGCTGTCCATATTGAGATCTTGCAAGCCTAATGGCAAAAATCCCCAACAAGCAGTGGATCTCAGACAACTCCAACAGTGGATTTAAAAAAGTGCACCTTTTGTAACGACAAGTCCGTCTTATATCTTGTTTTTTTCGAAGACACGAATGAGGATTTCAAAGAACACTTGCAAGCAAGCATGGGCAGGATTGCACGATTTCCGGAGATGAATGAGAAATTCTAAGAAATTTCTAAGAAAATTCACCTAATCAAATCTGTAGCTTGCTTGTCTAAAATCTGTAGCTTGGCTTGTCTAAAGAAATCAGTACCCCTCAGAGGCCATCACTGGGGATTCGCTAAGCCACAACTCCTCAAACAGACAGCGACAGATGTCAAAGATTAGCAGATATCGGTCACTACCTACTGTCACCGATAAGCAGATATCGGTCACTACCTACTGTCACTGATAAGCAGATATCGGTCACTACGTACTGTCACTGATAAGCAGATATCGGTCACTACGTACTGTCACTGATAAGCAGATACCGGTCACATTTCCCTACTGTCACTGATAAGCAGATACCGGTCACTACCTGCTGTCACTATCGGCCCAACATGACATGCCGATTCTTAAGGCGTCACTTGGCTGAAGCCGAGCATGAGTCATTGCTCTCTTGTTGATTGTTTGGAAGGCATCACACTGGCTGCCATGTGTGCCACAGCAGCAATCAACAAAACAGCAATGACTCAACCAAGTCACATCTTACGAATTGGACAGATGCGCAGAAAGTCCCATAGGCCAGCCACTGGACACGAAACCAGGTGATGTGACTGCCAAGTCTCCATTTCAAATCAGCTTGTTGAAACTCTTGGGAGCATCATTCTGCACTTTCAAGAAGAGTTCGCCTGGTATTTCCTGTTGCAGAAATGAATTGGGTAACAGCCAACATGCCAAAAGATGAGACCGATTTCACAGGTCTCTCTGCCAGCATGATCAGTTGACGAATGATGTCGTCGGCACAGGCCAGCAAAATTGATCTCATTGTCTTGCATTGTTTTCGTAAAAAGAAGAGTGCAAGACAGGCAAACACCTCACGAGTACATAACAATCGATGGCTTACAAAGAAAGCTTTCTCTGCTTCCCATCCAATTGGACACTCGCTGTTTGACGGAAGCTCGAGACGCAAGTTGCAGGAGCACATCCAGTGATCCACAGCAAATCTCTGTTCGTGCAACAATAACTACAGCATCACAAAAGCATGCCCAGGAAAATGTGAAAGCTGGAGGCTAGCATTCTGAAAGCCACTCAACTGCCAATCAACGATTCAGCCCTAATCATCACGAGATCCAACAAACGGAATGAGAGGATTTCCAGTGAAATGCTTTGGCACCCAGGTCAATTTTTGGTACAAAAGTTCCCTGTCATAAATTAATATCCATCAGTGTAAAAAGAATTATGCGGGGTGTTCCAGAAAAGTAGCTACGGGGTGTTCCAGAAAAGTAGCAATGTAAGTACAACTGCAAGTTCCTCACGCTCATATGAATCAAACCAATTTCCTTTCAAAATTTGATCCCATTTTGATTGATTTGTCCTCCCCTTCCCAAATCTAGTCACAGCCTCAAATTGGGCACAAAGAAGGGCTTTGGGGCTGGGCACAGTATCGTGTGGCACCAATTTTTATGAGTTCCTCAGTGTAGCCAAAGACAACATCCAGTGTCGAATTATGCGTCGACTCCCCTTTCCATGTTATGATGCCCATAAAAATATGACCTTCGCAGAAACCCAGGATACCATGGATACAATGGTAAAAATAAAAAGGATACCATAAAAAAGGATACCATGGATACAATTTTGGCACAAAAGGTTACATGAACTGATGTGCCAAAATTGGAGCCATGTGTGAAGATATTTTGTAAACTGTATCAGTGGGCAGTACATTCAAAGTTTGTTGGCAAAGGTTGTTAGTTTGTTCCGAGAAACTCGCATTCAAAAATAAGTGAAAGCTGAGCGATGACATCGCATACACCCCCCTAAGACCCCATTTGGCCCCATCTGTAGAATGTGGGGTCGGACCAAATTCTGCTGCTGAAAACGTTCGATTCGCATGGGCATGATGAACACACTGGTAAACTTTTTTCGGTGTTTTTTTCTGGAACAGCCTGCATGGTGGTGCCAAAGCTGACGTCCGCATAACAAGAATCTTTCAAATATCAGAAATGTAATTCTTGATAATCGCTGAGCAGATGGAAACATGGCATATCCATCCACCTGCCTTTATTGTCACACCAAAAAAGAAGACACTATCCAGACCAAAGAACTTTCAAAATTTAATTACAAATATATACAAGTTAGCACAACTAATGGAGAGAGACAATGCAGGAGATGGATTCTTGAGACAAATTGACTGGTTTAAACTTTGATCAATTTCATACCTTTTCAAAAGTCTTCGAACATAGGAGTTCATTTTGATTCAGACGCCATTTGAATCAATGGCAGCATGCGTCGCCAAACAAAGACACTCGTATGAGGCGTGAAGTTGCACCAAGACCTGTTGAAATCAAATGGCCCTGTAAAACTCCTTAAAAATTTTGCCAATGTTCCAAGGACTTTTGATAAGCTCCATAGAGTTAAAATTGCTCGATCCTGGATCAGAGTTTGAACCAGGGTCAAATTTTTGTCTTGGAAAAACTGGGCAAAATTTATGCAAATGAAAGAATCTTCACTGCAGATGACACTGAAAAAAGAAAACTGGAAAAATGTAAACGAGGTACCTGCAGAAAAATGACAAGATGAAAGAGGTACCTGCAGGAAAATGACAAGATGAAAGAGGTACCTGCAGGAAAATGACAAGATGAAAGTGGTACCTGCAGGAAAATGACAGATGAAAGAGGTACCTGCAGGAAAATGACAAGATGAAAGAGGTACCTGCAGAAAAATGACAAGATGAAAGAGGTACCTGCAGGAAAATGACAAGATGAAAGAGGTACCTGCAGAAAAATGACAAGATGAAAGAGGTACCTGCAGAAAAATGACAAGATGAAAGAGGTACCTGCAGGAAAATGACAAGATGAAAGTGGTACCTGCAGGAAAATGACAGATGAAAGAGGTACCTGCAGAAAAATGACAAGATGAAAGAGGTACCTGCAGAAAAATGACAAGATGAAAGAGGTACCTGCAGGAAAATGACAAGATGAAAGAGGTACCTGCAGGAAAATGACAAGATGAAAGAGGTACCTGCAGAAAAATGACAAGATGAAAGAGGTACCTGCAGAAAAATGACAAGATGAAAGAGGTACCTGCAGAAAAATGACAAGATGAAAGAGGTACCTGCAGGAAAATGACAAGATGAAAGTGGTACCTGCAGGAAAATGACAAGATGAAAAACAAGACATTCTTCTACAGAGAAAAAAGAGCAACGATATGCATGCCTATTCTCGAGAAAAAGAAAAAGCATCAGAGGGGAAATACAAATCGATTCTTTTACTTTTTCTCAAAAATGTAAATTTTCATTTTTTATTGAAAGATGCACTTAACTTGAGATCTGTTGTGCAATGAAAGGAGAAAAGGTCCAGGATTGCTTTGCAATGTAATTTTCGGGGGGCTAGCCTTTTAAATACTGACCGGTCAAGTGCATCTTCTCTCCGTTTTAGGGTCCAGAATACTGGCCGAATAGTATTCTAGACGTGGAGAGATGATGCACTTGAGAGGTGAGTAGATATTAAGACTACGGGCCCCAAGAAAATCGCAAGATGTAAGTAAATCCAGAGCCTACCTTTTTTGGAGAGACAATTATTGTTTATTTTTGTGAAGTAAAAGTTCAGAAAAATGTGCATAAGTGCATACTCTCGAAATGGACAAATTTTAGTGATCATATTTTCATGATGCTGATAGCAGTTGAATAAGGGAAAATGTTCCGGATGTTTCTTTCAAAGGAATCAAGATGACATGCCAAACCCCCATGAAAAAGATGCATAAAACATTCAAAAACATGATGGCCAATCATAAATTCAGGCTGCCCAAACTTGGACACAAACTGAATTCTATTTCATCTTGTCTGTTTTATGCAAGACGGACCAAGTGAGCCAAACCATTTAAATAAGAGAAATGTGACTCGAAATAACACAACTGTTCTCTTCAACTGCCATCAAATGACTATCAATCCAAGAAAGTTAGGTACCCGATAAATGGCGGACAAAAATGTTTTAAAGTGACCGATTTTTTCGTCAGTGGTGGAATGCAACGAGGTTTGGTTTCTGCAATTTTGGAGATCTTTATTCAACTCAGTTGTTCTCTGCACTGGAGATGACACTTCAGTTTGTCTACTGCCATCCGTATGGGGAATAATGGACTATACAACCTTTTCAAACGAGCACTTGAGAACAGCATCCAAGTACCTGCATGCGCATTGCTGATTGAGAAGCAGCCGATCCAAAAAAAAAAAACGAACAAAAAACAAGTGGATGTTCGTCAAGTTCTGAATCGGGGGTCCAAAACCAAAAACTCATTGATCATTTTATATCATCTCCTGGGGTGGACAAAACCAAAAACTCATTGACCATTTATTCCATCTTCTCGGAGGGTCCAAAACCAAAAACTCATTTATCATTTTATCCATCATCTCGGGGGGTCCAAAACAAAAAACTCATTTATCATTTTATCCATCATCTCGGGGGGTCCAAAACCAAAAACTCATTGACCATTTATTCCATCATCTCAGGGGTCCAAAACAAAAAACTCATGGACCATTTTATCCATCATCTCGGGGATCCAAAACCAAAAACTCATTGACCATTTTAACCATCATCTCGGGGGTCCAAATCCAAAAACTCATTGACCATTTATTCAATCATCTCGGGGGGTCCAAAACCAAAATCTCATGGACCATTTTATCCATCATCTCGGGGATCCAAAACCAAAAAACTCATGGACCATTTTATCCATCATCTCGGGGATCCAAAACCAAAAACTCATGGACCATTTTATCCATCATCTCGGGGATCCAAAACCAAAACTCATTGACAATTTTATCAATCATCTCGGGAATCCAAAACCAAAAACTCATCGACCATTTTAACCATCATCTCGGGGGCCCAAAATCAAAAACTCATTGACCATTT
The DNA here is from genome assembly GCA_030068105.1 of Sinentomon sp. SZTP_YWyxl. NCBI lineage: Eukaryota > Metazoa > Arthropoda > Protura > Sinentomata > Sinentomidae > Sinentomon > Sinentomon sp. SZTP_YWyxl. The sequence goes on from JASGXE010009758.1 coordinate 46,230, forward strand.
TATCCATCATCATGCTACATTGAACTACAACCTCTTTGCCCAAGAGTCATTGCACTCTGGCATAGTCATGCCTGTCATTTTTCTGGCCTGTGTTCCAGAAGGAGTTTTGACTGTAAAACGAAGATGCTCCCAAGATAGACTGCAGCCGTATCCAGTAGTTTGACATCGAGGAAGCCGACCATTGCCACATCCAACGTCCGTGATGGGTCCCAGACAGGGTGACTGGGCATTCACTTGACCAAGAGCCCTTTTGACAGCTTTCAAGATGGACACTATGGACCATGATCGGGACACGACAATGGAAAATAACTAACCACCACCTCATTGGACTTATACCGATCTTACCGAGGCAATCAGCCGCCTCTGAGTTCCTCCGCAACAGCAACCAGACATGCCGCACAAGTCGAGACAAGCGGCTTTGGGCAATAAAAGTGGAATCATAGGAGCCAGAAGCAGAGCAGAAAGCTTCAATGACAGCCATGGAGACCACAGAATACAGCCAGCCAAAATAAGACTAGGCTTTCAAACGAACCAGACCATCTTCCATCCAGCCAACTCAAGAAAGACTCACTCCACCAGGACCAAGAAATCCACCAGTCTCTCTCAAATAAAAGACTTAAAAAAGAAAATAGAATAAAAGTCTTCTGCAGCGTAGTTGGGCCTCGAAACAAGCTTGCAAAAAAAAGAAAACGTGAGATTCAGTTACAAAAACACATTATCTGAATTCCGAAGAGCATTGAACCGCCTGATGCAGCTGAGATAAGACGAATCTGTTAAGTATCAAGAACTCGGGGATCAGTACCAAAAATGCCAATTTCGTCTAACTAACAGGAAATGCTAAAGATTGGAGCAACGTGGGCCATCACTGTTTGCTGGCTCCAAGTGAGTTCTCGGTGCTTTATTTAAAAACCTTTCATAAAAGCAACAGTGTTAGCAGTTTCAGTCCCGGACAACAGCAAGCAGCATGATACAGAGCGTTTTTTTTTTCAGCAACTTCTCATCGATTGCACTCTCAATGGGAGCAGTCATTTTGTGAGTACATTTGCCAGCAGTCCAAGCACTTCCGCAGGCGATTCCGAAGCACCTCGAGACATGCCAAAGAAAACGTCGCCATTTTTTTAATATATGGCTGCCAAAAGAAGAACGGGCGAATTGAAAGGCGGTGATTCAGAAGTGAGCAGAGCTGCCAAACCGATGTGGAAAAACCCATCTCAAGAAGAAATGCCAAACCAATGTTGAAAAACCCATCAAGAAAAAGAAATTTATTGCACAATTGCACGAGAAAAGAACAAAGGTTGGCACATCAGAATGTTCCATGCTCGTAAATGCAAAACAAATCATTTTTCCTTGCTGGCCTTGCCAGCTTCGTTTGAATTGTCAAAGCTAAAACTGTGTAGACACGGAAGTTGCAAACGATTTTGGTTTCTCCCGTTTCTGTAATTGATTTAGATATTCTGAAACAGCATCTGGATTCACGTAGAATTAACTTCTTGTGAGAATGAATCATGGCAAATTGCACAATTCTGTTTCTTTTGGCCTTGCAGGTGGGATGGGGGAGAGCTGCTTATTTTGGATACATGAGGGAAAAATGAAATTAACGAATATAAAAATACCTTTGTACTGTCAAGGGCAGAGGACCAGATGCAAGTGGGAGAGAATTATCGCAGACGTTTATAACAGACAATTTAAATGTGCCGACAAATTTTGGTGTGCATGATTTTGTTCGTCTCCGCTACGTTTCAGTAGTCATCGAAATTGGGCAATCAGAGATTTCTGTGACCAGCGTTATCAATATTTCCGGATAAAAACGCAGCCACAAATTGTTCGAACGCCAATTTCAGCCACTACTCGCATTCACTGGTCACAAGTCGAGAGATGACAAAAATTGTTAGCCGGATTGGAAATGTTGATAAACGATGAAAAAATTACGGAAATTGCGTCGAAGAAAGGAGAAGGGCTACTGTTCTGCTTCACGTGAAAAAGAAAAATAAAAATTGTCATGCTAAAATGGCTGTTCCAAGTATAAATTGCGGTACAAGTATGTATGTAACAGTAAAAGCACGATTGCTTTCCAGTTTGGAGATTCAATATCGTCGCATGGAGATCAAACTGTCATAACTCCAAAATGGAGGTTTTCAGGAGAGCAAATTTTAAGTTTTAGCCTCTGTTGTCCACCCTTGTGCATTTCGGTCGGATCTTTGAGCCTGGAAGTTATTGTTTTTTATGTTCAATTTCATTGTGGGACAATAGTGACATTTTGAAAAATGAGTCCAAGTCTTGGAAGATTTACTTATGGTAGTTTTATCGTAGGATTTAACAAGGCAGATTGAGATGGAGAAAGGATCACAAAATCATAAATTAAGTCATGACTGTTTCTTCTTGATTATTTTGCTTTTCACTTATCATAACTCATTTTATGATTTTTTTTCAAGCTTTTTTCATTCTTTCGAGTGTCAGTCAGTGATGCAATTTATAATTCCCTTGTCACACCAACGGAGCCTGTGCTTGGGTGTTCCAAAATTTTATTGTGGTCGGCAACCATGCTTTTGTTGGCAATAGTTTTCACCTTAATTCTTGATAAAAATTATGATGCAACAAAATGAAATTGCTGGAATGCCCAAGTGCAGCTCTGGTGTGATCAGGGAAAATTGCCATGGTTGACTGGAAAGTGATGCTATCCTCCAGACTATTTGTCCCTTGCTTGGTATCTGCAGAATAATTTTATTGTTCTTGCCAGAAGAAATGCTTTAAGTTTTTCTTCACAAATCAAACAAAAAATTTCTTGAATACCTCGTCATTATTGAAGAATATTGAAGCAACAATGTACCAGAAGCTGACCGCTGTCCACCACCAATTTAATTAATCAAATGAAACAAACCCCACCCCCTTCAGTGTCAAGGTATGGCTTCCTACCCCAGGCAACACATTGACGTGCATTATTCTTATGAGCAACAACAAACACGTCCTGCACGGTTTTTTCATATGTCGAGTATTCCCGAATTATTCCCTATTCAAGAATGTGAGAGTCATTCGTCTATGTTGCAAGAAGAGCAGGTAAACGGCTTTTCGAGCTTCCAGTTCGATACTAACTTGTTGGGACATTCGTGATGCTGCTCAGGGTTGAGCATAGGGGGGGTCACCCCCCCTGGCCTTCGGCCGAGGTTACCCCCCCCAGCCTTTTTCCGACGGTACCCTTGGCCTTCGGCCAAGGGTACCGTCGGAAAAAGGTGGGAAAAGAGTCCTGGTGTGTGTGCAGGGCACACACCAGGACTTCAATAGGAGCAACATTGTTTCTTTGTACTTTCTGTTTTGATTTACAGAAAATGGTAAAATGAAAAAAAAAACC
>JASGXE010009759.1:0-59831 GCA_030068105.1 Sinentomon sp. SZTP_YWyxl
GCCAGTGGACGGACTGGGAGATGAACGTGGGTTGGTTCCCCATCGGCAAAATTTTTTCATTTTCGTTTGGCACATTTTTGCTTGGACAAAACATATCACAGATGGAAAAGCAACCCAAACATGATTTTAAAATTTTCCAGACATGAATACGTGTGCCTATGGTTTCCAGTTGATGGCAACAACAGCAGATGTGGCCTCACGCCATTGCAGGTCGTTGCCAATTGCCACGGGATGGCCAGCGAAGTTTCGGTTCAGCGCTGCACACCAGAAAACTGCACAATTTTAAAGCAGGAGCGGAACGACAAGTAAACCAGACAGATCGTATGGTCACAGAAAATTGAAAAAACTCCGAAAAGTGGAATCAGCAAAAGATTTGAGAAGTGAAAACGGACAGAGTTTCGAAAATTGAGGCCACCAGCTCAAAATCTGCGATTCCCGATTTTTGCTCAAATTTGCACATCCCTGACTGCAAAAAGGGCGCGGACCATTCTGAAAATGAACAGACTTTAGTGTTCCGCTTCTTGGTTTCTGCTGTTGCGTCGATTGGCGGAGCGGCAGCGGAGATTTCCAGTGCTTCGTTCGATTTTCTTTGCAAGTGTTTGACGTTCGTGTTGCGGAATGTTGTTGTGAAAGATGGAGGAAACATAACATGTTCTTGCAGTTCCTGTGTTGAGAAAATCCATGGAATCAAATGGGATTTATTGTGCCGCATATTACATTTGGTGCCCATTGAAAGGCACTCAAAACCGGACAAGGTTAGAAGCAAAAATCGAGTCACTGAAAGCCGGACAAGGGACACCTACACTGTTAAAAAAATAGGTTGGCACGTCCCATAAACAAGCATCTGCATGAGGCGCAGCCAGTGTTGCCAGATCATTTTTTCAAAACCCGCGCGATTTTCTTCTGAAAACTGGCGGAAAAACCGCGCGCGATTTTCTTCTGAAAACTCGCGGAAAAACCGCGGAAAATTTCCAAAAGCCGCCGAAAAACTGCAGTTCTTTCTCGCAGTTCTTTGCTGCAGTTCTTTGCCGAAAAACTGCAGTTCTTTGCCGAAAAGAAGGCATCATACCTTACGTCTTGTCTTGTCTTGTCTTGTCTCGCAAAAGATCGGAAAATGAGGCACAAATGTGAACATCTTTTCTTGGATCCAGTTCAATCTCATCGGAAAAGGGGAAAACCAGGACAAATTGGAACACCGAAAAAGCTGAAATTCGCCCAATCGACTGTTGAAGGGATGAAAAATGTGGTCAAAAAATTTCTGCCACAAAACTCGCGGAAAAACCGCGGAAAATTTCCAAAAACCGCCGAAAAACTGCAGTTCTTTCTCGCAAAAGATCGGAAAATGAGGCACAAATGTGAACATCTTTTCTTGGACCCAGTTCAATCTCATCGGAAAAGGGGAAAACCAGGACAAATTGGAACACCGAAAAAGCTGAAATTCGCCCAATCGACTGTTGAAGGGATGAAAAATGTGGTCAAAAAATTTCTGCCACAAAACCAGCGGAAAACCGCGGAAATTACTGCGAACCAGCGAAAATCCCGCAACCCGCGGAAGTCAAAATTATCCCGCGAGGAACCTCAAAAACCAGCGGAATCTTGCGGGAAAACCCGCGATCTGGCAACAGTGGGCGCAGCGCAAAACTGAAACTCACACATGGCAAATTCGGACATGTTGTCTTTTTTGCCGCATTTGCCGTATTTGCGGAATTTGCCGCATTTGCTGCAATCTGACGCATTTGCCGCTTTTGCCGCTCATTCCCGCGATCGGGGGACATGTCCGGATGCTTTGGTGCGGTGAAACGTTTTGTTCCCCCGGGGTCCCCTTGGATCTAGAGCATTATTTCTGCGTTCGGGTTTCCCCCGGGATCCCCTTGGACCTAGAGCATTATTCCTGCGTTCGGGTGACCCGAACGCAGGAATAATGCTCTCGATCCAAGGGGACCCCGGGGGAAACAAAAAGTTTCACCACGGCAAAGCATCCGAACATGTCCCCCGATCGCGGGAATAAGTGGCAAATGCGTCAATTGCAGCAAATGCGGCAAAAACATTCAACTGTGCCATATCGCATCCGGACGTGTGCCCCGACCACGGGAATAAGCTCTGGCTGCAAGGGGTCCCCGCTCGATAAGGGGTTTCACCACTCCGAATCATCCGGACATGACCCCCGAATGCGGGAATAAGCTCTAGCTCCAAGGGGTCCCCACTGGACAAGGGGTTTCACCACTCCGAATCATCCAGACATCACCCCCGAATGCGGGAATAAGCTCTAGCTCCAAGGGGTCCCCGCTGGACAAGGGGTTTCACCACTCCAAATCATCCGGACATGTCCCTTGAATGTGGGAAATTGTTCCAAGGAGACACACAGTGGAAAAACGCCTTTATTGCTTTCCTGCAGCCGATTCTCGGACTTTTCTTGCTGTGGCAGGACTGTTGTTCGCCTTAATTGATTCCTCAATTTCTTGGCTTTCACCAGACACCAAAATGAACTCATTCCGCCGAAAATGTGAAAAATTGGAACAATTTTTTGTGAAATGCGACGAATTCGCGCACGGATGCAGACGCGGCGCAGCATTTCTGCAACACAAGATCGTCTGCAAACAGAAGGACGCCGCATGCACGCAAATTGGAGGTGGGCGTCCGCCCACTGAGCATACTGTCCTATCTCTATACCAACGTGATTCTAATACTTATAAGTGCCGTAACTCTCATTGCCCTTCCCCGCCCACCGAGCGCCAATTTTCGCTCTTTTCCTTTCTCTGCCGTCGCGTCAAGAGGCCGGTTTTCCTGGCTCTGGTTCATTTATGCGTCGCTGTGCATCGGCAACGAACAGTTTAATATCTCTGGAACCAAATGACGGATTTTGATCAAAATTTTTGTGTTGGAAAGCTTAAAATTAGACCTTTTCAGGACTATAAAATTATCCCGAACTTTTCACGGGCAAAACTTGAAAGTCATGCGGGGAAAAAATATGTTCAAATTTTGACAAGATAAAATTTTGCGTTCTTGCTGAATACTTTCAATGATTGCGCGATTTTTTCCGTTATAACATGGTTTTGACCTGCGGAAGAGTTGTAGAGGAAGCCCTCAGCTATCCACAGACACCAAAATCATTGCATTTGAACACCATTTGGCTCTTTTAAAAAAGAAATGACGCGAAGCGGAAGCATTCATTTTGTTTTCTGCACAAAAATAAGCGGGGATGAGGCCGCGTCTCCCTTGGAGGCCGCGAATTTTCCCGTGGTAACATGGTTTCGACATGTGGAAGAGTTATAGAGGAAGGTTTCAGCTTTCCAAAAATACCAAAATCATTGAATTGGAACATCATTTATGGAGAAGAAACACGACTAAGAATTTTTTTGTTTTTGACGCAACAAAAAAGTACCTATGCTTCCATGTCGCGTTTCCTCTTCAAAAATGGTCAAATGATGTTCAAATTCAATGATTTTGGTATTTTTGGAAAGCTGAAAGCTTCCTCTACAACTCTTCTGCAGGTCAAAACTATGTTACAACGGAAAAAATCGCGCAATCTTTGGAAATGTGAGGCAGGAACCCGGAATTTTATCACATCTTAACTTGGAAACTTTTGTATCTCAAATTTTTTGAGCATTTTACCAGCGAAAAATTCGGGGCTGTTATACACGTCCAAAATCGCTCGTTTTTCTGCTTTCCAGCACAGCAAGTCCTGTCAAAATCCGTGAATCGGTTCAAGAGAAATTTAAGATTCCGTGAGTGACAACCCGCGACCGCCGTATAGTCGCAATGTATTTTACTTGTCGCAGTAGGCCACCGAGCGACATTCGCGCCTCTTGCGGACAAATAAAAATTGGCGACAGCCAAAGCGCCGAATTACGCCACTTATTGAGCATTATAATCACGTTGTCTATACTGTGACTCAAGTGAGGACATTCAAGACTCAAGTGAGGCTTGCGGCTTCTTTTCGCCAGACCTGCGAAATTGAAAAGAAAAAAAAAAACAAAACAAAAATGACAACTTCCCTTCTGCCCAAACAAAACGCGAAGAGAACAACTTCCCTTCTGCCGAATCAGTCCATTCCAAGGGAACGATCCAGCCTCCTCCATTCCACTGGTGCATAATTTTTTTTTCCAATCCACTTCCGCGACCAGGAGGTCGCAACAGCCAATCACGTCGTCTGAAATTGTGACGTCATCAATTTTGGGATTTTTGCATTGCCACCGCTTTTTGCCATTAGGCATGTTTGCCACCGCTTCGTAACTCTTTCCAGGGTTGCAATGGGGTTAGGTTAGGTCAGGTTAGGTTAGGTTAGGTCAGGTTGGGTTTGGTTTAGTCAGGTTTTGAAAATTGGATGTTGAAATTGGCTGGAAATCCCAACAACCAATCAGAGACGCGCATGCGGAAGTGGATTGGAAACAAAATGTGCTCCACTGGTCAGTCCAGCACATTTTTTCCCCAATCCACTTCCGCAAGCGTGTCTCTGATTGGTTGTTGGGAATTCCAGCCAAATTCAGCATCGAATTTTCAAAACCGAACTTCACCAAACCTAAGCTGACCAAACCTGACCTGACCTATCCCGATTGCGACCCCAGAAAGTGTTGCTGAGCGGTGGCAAACATGCCAAATGGCAAAAAGCGGTGGCAAGGCAAAAATCGCAAAATTGATGACGTCACAATTTCAGACGACGGGATTGGCTTTTGCGAGATTCAAATTCAAAGGAGAATCGTCTGACAAAAGAAAGGTCAAACAAGCCACAGGTTCACGAAGGGGTCGAAGGAACGGAAGTGAAAAATTCAAATCTGTGGTTGTGCTTTGATGTTCAGATGGCTGTAAAAAATTGTGACATATTTTTTCATTCAGGGTTTTTTTTCAACCACATTAACAAACGGGGTTTGCTTTTTTCTGGCACCCCTTGGCATCTTGGCGTCAAAATTCCCAAACAGCACACCGAAAATCTGCCGACGTTTTGCCGACGAATCCGACTGCCGACGTCTGCCAAAAATTGTGAAATTCTTTCACTTCAGTTTCGAGAAACCTGCAAAAACATTTCCAAGAATTTTTCACAGTTTGTGCAATGCACCAAAAAACTTTTGCACAGGGGTAATTTTTTTCACTATTCAGAAAAAAACGAAAATGAATCGGTCGGCCGACCGTCGGCCGATGTTTCATTTTGGACCTTCGGTCGACCAAATTAAATCCGGTCACTGTAGAGTATAGTATAAATCCGTACTAGCCATCAGTTTCGGCAGTTGACTGCGATGCCTGGGTGCCTGGAACGGCGGGTGGAGAAGTTACATTCAGGTGTTATTTGCCAGTAATCGCGTTGGGGTCTCAACCTGTACACTACAGGGTGAGCAAAAATAGCTCGCCCTTCCATGTTACTGTTTTTCCGTTTCATTTTAGTTCCGCGTGGCTCTTTACATGTACTGCTTTCCACTTGGTTGTTTTATTTCACTTTCTTTTTTGTTTTGTTTGTTTTTCGAAAGTTAAAATCTTGCATATTTGGCTCAATGAATTTTTGTCTGGGAAAATTGTCGTAACTGTTCAACGTTCCCGAGGCCAATGAATGAATTGATGGGAGAGAGTTTTACGATGTTCGGGGAGCTATTCCTACCGCTCTTGGTTTTTACTGAGCGCGGCGGACCTTTAGCCTGCCTCAAGTGGCCTATGACTGGAACATCCAGCGAAACTACAATGCCAGTTGGAGCCAGAATTTCGACTCGGGTGGACAAGGGATTCTCTATAGAATATCAACGGTGGCCTCGTCTTTCTCGGCCTCAGTGCGCTTTGGTCTCCCCGCCTGGCCGCTGCCGCAACTGGTTGATGATAACGTTGGATAATCCGCCTCACTGTGCTTGCTTCGAGACTGACTGCAGTTTCAATTTCGCCCGATTTGGCCTATTTCGCTTGGGAAAATGCCAACACCATGACCTGTAGAAAGTCACTGGCCTGCGGCGATCACCGGCTCTAACCTCTGATTTCTGGCCATTCATTTAATTCCAGAAAAAATGATTCGGCCTTATCAGGATCAACTGCCATCTGACTACTCGCATCGAGAAGCCACAGAGGAAAAATTCCACACGGAATAAACACTGCAGGAAACACAACCAGTAAAAGACGCCAACCGCAGTTGAGCGAACATTGCTATGATTGAATTTATTGTTAGACGATAGGTACCATATGGTCCAACCACTGTTGCTCAAGGGCTCTCTGTCAGTCCACAAGACCCCATGATGATGATGGATGAGGATTTCGTGTAAGTATTAGATTTTTTGATAGTCGTATTTTGCCAGATCCTTGCAGGTTCTGCATTCCAGTACGGAAAAAACGACAGAAACTGAGAAACATGAAAAATGCGAACATGGAATGAACTCAGAATATTTTTTTGAAATTTTGGATTTTCGGCGACTTTGATGACTTCTTGGATTTTCATTGGCTGATTCGTTGCGGAAATACCGTATTCATGGAAAAGGGATGTGGACGTTATGTGGAGGACATAAAAAGCATGACATTTGGGGCTGTGTCTTAAAAGAGTACCGCATGGTTCAAAATGTGTTCCCACATTGGACTCACATCTGTTGGCGTGCGAGCATTGGCTCGTCAAAGCACAATGCTTGAAAATGAGTGGCATATGGGTATCCAAGAATGGATCCTTTAAGGCACCAATCATTGCCCACATGGGATTCAATGGCTCTTTTTGGAATTCACTCGCTTTTCGTGGAATTCCAATTTCATCTCAAAATTCCGTTTTTCCTCCAAATTTCGAGTTTTTCACCAAATTCCGATTTTTTTCTTGAAATTCCGGAGTTTCAGAGAAAATTTCCCGTTTCTGCCAAAATGCCGAAATGGGGTCATCAATTTTTTGGTATAATTATTGACATATTTTTGTAAAAGACTTATGTTATTTTTTTGTTGAAATATCGTCAATCGATCGGATGGGAATGTGACGTCCTCGAAGCGTGTCGTGCGATCAGAACGAAGTGAAGCCACGGAGATCACGTCTACCAACATGGAACAGTGTTTAATATGTTTCATGAACCTTACAACAAAGAGGGTGTTCTTTGCATGCGAATGGGACGCTCGTGATGGCTGGTGCCTACTCTGATACCGGACTTGAGGAGAGCCCTCTCCTACGAGCTGAGTAGTCATCCAGTGGGTGATGCCTCGTGGCAGGAAAGCCTTTCAGCCTGCCACTATAGGAGAGAGTATCCTTTGCTTTCGTGCTCCTAATCCCTACCCATCCTTGCATTTTTATATCACCCCTATCCTTTCTATATTTTTATTAAAAACTTTATTGCTCTTTTCCGTTCCGTAGGATTTCTGATTCGCATTTTTTGGCGGATTCAGACACGTCGATGAGTGAGGCGAAAGGCCGCAACAAATTGTTTTGGCCAAGGGCCGGACAAGACAAGACAAGACAAGACGTAAGGTATGATGCCTTCTTTTCGGCAAAAACCCACAACCCAAAATGTACTCTCGAATAAAAAGACAAAACACCATTGGAAAAAAAAAACATATTTCACTCACTGCCGGTTTACCGGGCAACTGTCGTCTGGTAAAATGGAAGCAGTCATTCCTGACTTTCTTTTTTCTCGTGATGGGCCTTCCGATTTTCTCCCTCGTTCTGCTTCCCATTCATTGAAATTTTTCCCATTGTTCCTTTTCATTTCTGACGTCTCCAGCATGACCGCTGACTTCAAGTTCAAAATACCTGGATGGCCCAGACCTTTTCAGGGATTTGTCACCAAAATGACGGGATTTAATATAGTTTTTGGCTTTTGCTGAGAATCGGCCACTGACAAAAATAGCGTATGTTTCTCGCAGTCACTACTCGCCTTAATGTATTGATCGTTAGAGGGGCTGGCGGGTTTCGCTTGGCACGCAGGAAAAAACGGAGAATGCATACAGGACAACTCTTTGCCAAATTCTATTCAATTTCGCAAAGCGGAACTGCACTGCTGGCCTATTTAGGAAGCCACGGGTCTGTTTTCGTGGTGTGATAACTTTTGTCTGTAAAGGGCGCGCATCAGCCCAACACGACCAAAAACAGAGCTGCGCAAGGAGCTAAGGGACGGTGGATTGAAGAAAGATTTCGGAGGTGAGGAGTCTGCTCTTGCAATCCTCTAAATAGCAGAAATCCAATCCTGCTGCGGAAATGCCAAAGGAACTCAACAGAATTCCCGAGGGATTTGGCCTATTCGTTTTGATTCTGTCAGTCTCGTGGCGTCGACAATAATTTTTGAAACTGTGCCTCGTGTTCTCACAATAAAAACAATTTCCAGTGTTTATTCGGTGTGTTTTTAATGGTTTTGATAATTCATCAACGCGAGCAACTTTCCCGATTGTAATTAATAACGCCTTCTGACTGTCAAGTTAACCCTTTTGTGCCGGGTACAAGACTGTACTGCGATGGCAACGGAAACACGAGACCTGCTGGTGGACAAGAATGTAAAGCATTATAACACGCTGGCTAACTCATCGGCTAAGTCGCCGAAAAGTGATCAGGCAGTAAGTTTACTTTGTCGCAAACACTCTTGAACGCTCGTAACGGAGTTTACGTTCGCATACACGTGTTTTTCCATTTAACTGTTGCCTCCGAAACTTTTTCTTTCTTTCTTTTTTTTGGTCTTGCTTAGGCAGTAGAAATTAGAGCGGCAGATTGCAATAAAACTTTCACGACGTGTCAGATTTTGACAATTTATAAAGAGGATCACAACTTTCTGTATCACGGAGGTTTTGCGCAAATCTGAGTCGCAATTTTTTTACACGTGTATGAAAGTAATTCCATTGCCGCTCTATACGATTTAATTACTAATTACTTCCACGCTCCGATTAATACTGATACGCAAATGATTACAATATAAAGTGAGAAAAAACGCTATTTTTTGTGAAGGAACGTGTGAAACTTTCTCCGTTAAGGGATGTGGTAAAACTGAGAACGCTTAATTGCCAGCTCCTGCATTGATAACTGATGCAAAGCTTTGATTTCTACGGTGAATCGGCAGTGTTAAACCTATGAGAATGCTGTGAGAATGCTTGAAAATGCCATCAGTATCTTCCAAGAGGAAAACCAAAACTCCTGTAACAATGAAAGGCCTGTCGTAATCAAGTGGAATATAGGGATCAGAATAAAAGTTCTGAAATTTTTATGGCCAGAAATTTTCTCCTGCTAAAAAGTTTGAAACTTTGGAGATTTCCATCCAAAAAATGTTCGTTTTCATTTTTTTATTCGAAATTTTCATTTTAGAAAAAGATTTTTGCCTGCCAAATATTTTCAGTTGACAGTTAGGTACGAGTGTCTATGTTTATCCACAGAAACTTTGAACAGTCGAGTGCTTTGTTTTTCTGCAGTTTATTTATTTATTATCATGCACAATCTCAGCTACAGGCTGAACGTCAAACAATCGGATACAATAAAAACAATTACCACGAATAGAAAGCATACACAAATGGCAAATGGGGTTAAAACAAAAACTGTGCTTCACACAGCAAATGTAACTCTTCAAAAGAAAACGCCCAGTCGTTTCAGATGCAAAGTCATTTCTTGCCTATAAAATTAATCACTTGCAGTGGATGTGGGTATACCAGATGCGCTGGAGCCTAAAGGGGCAGTATGAAAAAGGGCCTAAGCCTGAAGAGTTTGAAGGCAGGGTAGTTGTTATTTCCGGGAAATTGATGTCCAACGGTATGCTGTTATTCTTCGCCAAGAAATTATTATTTACCAGAAATAGCCTCCTGCGTATATTCACGAAAAATTTCATCTTGTATCAGATTTTAGGCTAGGCCTCCAAAACGTTTTCTTTGTCACAAGCAAAGCCTTCAATATGTGGAGTTTGGCAAATCAGCCAACTTCGGTCCAAAATTGCGAAGTGTTAAAACCGGAAGTTGCCCCCCACTTTGTTTGGTCAATATCTTGGAATGGCAGCGGCGCAAAAGTCGAAAATTGGGCGCAAAACCGGCACAAACGCAGCGTTAACGATGGGCGAGCAATGGTGAGGGTTCTTCAGTGGGGCGGCCCATGGCTTAATTTGTGTCCGCTCCTTCCGGCCAACACTAGAGGCACCGGCTCACGGAGTCAGCTGCCCTTTTTGGTCTGGCAGACGGAATCGCTTGGAATTCAGACCCTTTGCACGGATTTTTAACCCTTTTCAGTGTGGCTATAGACGTGATGCGTATCAATTTATTTGTATTCTTTGACAGGAAGCTTTGTCCAATAGTTTTGTCCTTTCGAAAACCCATTGGGCCCAAAGGCCGTTTTCAAAACCTTCCTGCCCCTTTCAAAATTTTTTGAACCGGCCTATTTATCTTTACAATTTGACACCTTCAACTTCACATGCGTCTTATGGACCCAATATGCGGAATTTTGCGGCCCCCTCACTCGTTTCGCTCGTTTTGCATTAGTGGAATAAGAATGCCAATCTCTTATATTGATAGCGCTGGTCACAAGCGTCTGTCGAAATTGTTCACCTGCCAAGAAATTCTCATCCATCGTGAATGTTCCATGAAATAATTATTTTCCAATTGAAATTCTTTCGTCGAAAATAATTTTCACTCCAACAATCCAAGGTCATCCCAACGAAAATATCCGTTGCTTCCATCCCAACAGCCAATTCAAAGGATGCGGGTGGGATGGGAAATTAACGGCATGCATAAGACGTGTATAGTTTTCACAAGAAAAATTCCATCCACTGAATTGGCCCCGCATTCATAGAGTCACACAGATCGTTTTATCGAATCTTGAAATATATAGAACACATAGCAACTGCATTTCGGAAAGCCAAAATGGAAAGAAAGTTGAACATTTTAATTGGTTTGGAAGCCGGGAGACTGAAAATACTTGAAAACCTCAACCGAACGAGAATGCGTCCTTTTGCAAAACAAATTGCCAATTATACGGTTTTGGGGTGTGGGGAAAATTAATCCTGAAATGGTTGAGCGTGCTATACGAGCCAATTAAAAACCATTCGAAAGGCATGGTACAGATGGCTTAGTAACTATTCGCAAATGTGAGGTTGCAGACTGCCATGGAACAGCTGTGGGTCAAATGACTTGGGGATAAACCCGTAATGGCTTGGCGTAATTTCAAGATGTTCACCCTTGTTTGTTGGCGCCAAATGAACATTTTCAGGATTTGGAACGAAGTTTGAGATCGAAAATTTTATTGGACTCGTTTTTGTGCCACCGTGCACGCACATCGCCGAAATTTTGATTTTCCCTGCGGCCATCTGTAGCAACGTACGTATTCCAACGGTTGGCCAAAATCTTTCCTCATGCATGAAGCTTTCCTCCTTGACTTTTTGCGCCGCACAACCTGCAGAGCAGAGCAGAAAAGTGCAAGTGCAAAAATGCACGTTGAGTGGAAAATGACATTTTCCAAATCAACTTGTTACCAAATCAGGTCATTTCCAAATCAACCTGTTACGATCCTATAGTGTATCCTCGATTTCATATCGACTCGACATGATATTTTCCTGGAAACAGTGAACTGAATCGAAAAAAGTCAACTTTCAGGCAACACTTCCAAATACCTGCTCATACAATTATGCATCAGCTGATTTCGCTTTAGTGGTTTGCCATTTTAGCTTGAGTAAATTTAAATTACGTGAAGCCTAATTGCGTAAAAGTTTCTTGTCTAAACTATACTGCTCTCGGTGTCAGTCTATCCCTTGTTGTCATCCCACTACTTGGTGTCTGCCTTGGGCAATAAAAGCTCGCAAAAATGGCTTCCCCAAATATATCCGGCATCGGGCTTTTTTGTCAATTTATTGTCCACCACACCTCAAAACAGAGAGCAGACTACACGGACATTAGCTTCCTGGATATCCGGTCTCCAGACTGCCTCATATGTATTTTCCAGACTGCCTCATTGCATCCAGGCGCAAAGTGCGTAGATTGAATCTGTTCCACGACATTCTTTCCCATTCACTCAATTTTAGTTTGCCGAACTGCTATTCCATCAAAGCCCATCAACGCAGAACAGATAATGGACTTGCTGTTTACACGCCGATCTTTAAAACTAATGTGATCGTTAATTCATTTTTTCCGAAAACCATCATGGAATGGAATGGCCTTCCCTCGAGTTCAAAATTTATCTCTCATGCACGCATGTCCCTCGGCGTTTGCACCTCAGACATGAGTTTTTTCTGGCCCTTTGTTTGAAATATCTCAGAACTGATTTGTGTTATGCTGGTCTTTTTACGAGATTGTTGCTGTTGTGCTTGTTTTTTCACTTTTTTGTATTGAATTTTTCTTTGACGAAGCCATGAAAATTTTATCAATATTCCCTTCACCCACCAAGATTACAGAATTTTTCTCTGAATTTTTTCTCTAAAGAAATCAAGGGAGGTGATATTGGAAACAATGAATGCAAAATGCACGAAAGCACCGAGTAAAGCTATCCCAAAATGGCTGTCCAAGCTATCCCAAAAATTTCGAAACGTCGGATGCAATTCCGACAATATTGTGCATATAAATGAAGTTGTGCCTTCCAGTTTCCAAAAATACCAAAATCATTGAATTTGAACACCATTCGGCAATTTTATGGCCAGAGACAACGCGACATGGCAGCATCGTTTTGTCTTTGAACGGGGAAGAGGCCGCGGCTCCTTTGAAATCCCTGGCAGTCGAGGCCTCTTCCCCGCTCAAAAACAAAACGATGCTGCCATGTGGTGTTCAAATTCAATGATTTTCATATTTTTGAAAACTGGGAGGTTTCCTCTACAACTCTTCCGCAGGTCGAAACCATGATGCAACGGAAAACATTGCACAATCTTTGAAAATACCTGGCAGGAACCCGGAATTTTATAACCTCGAAACTTGAGCACTTTTGTTCCTCGATTGGTTTAAGAGTTATACCCGATGAATGGTCGGGATCATGAAACATGTGTGGAAAAGCTCATTTTTCAGCTTTGCACCATACAGCAAGCCACATCAACAACCGTCGCTCTGTTCAGGAGAAATTTAACTTTCTGTGGGCATCGCACCGCGGTCATCCATTCACTCGCATGTCTTTCGCTTCTGTCCGCAGCGGATACCCCCTTTAAAAGCCGCAATCCAGCAACACACATTTTGGCATCATTTTGCTCCCATTCGGCATTGAATGAAGCACAGTTCTTCCACTTCTTCCTTAAAACGTGTGCTTGCGGTCCATATCGAGCGATTGAACGACAGAATTGAACACATATGCCATGGATCGGGGGACTGGGATAGAACGGATTGAGGCAGAATGGGACTGAGGCAGAATAGGACAAAGGAGGGAGTTTTCGAGGGAGTTTTTGTATGGAGATGGTAGCGTACACCTGTCTTAACTTAACTTTTCCCTAACCTGACCTTGCCTAACCCGGAGAAATTAAAAAAATCAGCCTCCAAAAATGCAAAAATTCTGCCTCAGTCCACTTCTGCCTCAGTTCGTTCTGCCCCAGTCACCGGTCCCATTGCCATGTCTGTTCAATTCTTTATTCCGACGCCATTCCCATTTTCCTGTCATATCGTCCCATCGTTAAAGCCATGCCTGGAATTGTGACACATGTCGGGGCCAATTTAACAATTCACACACTTCATTGATGGTGCACGGGAAATATCAATTATTCTCCAATGCTTTCTGTGTGGAAATGCATGACATAAAATATGATGAGAAAGCAGAACATTTTTGCGTTAAACAAACATCTCCAGTGCCAAATTGCCTCTCCCAGCAGCGCTGCAGCCAGGCGGTGACGCTTTCTGCACGCTGTCATGCTATAAAGAGTCCAAGTATGTCCTGCGGATTTGGGTTAACGAGCTGTGAGAAATCCAGTTTCCATCCAATCATCTTTCGCAGTAATTGCACATTCATCGGAGTTTTCGCTGACTGTGATTCGACCGCAGCCTCAATCTGCACATATTTTGTCTGAAATTTTTGCATTAAGCTCAACGTGTTGCCGGCGACATCAGATGTCAGAAGCCAATTTTGCACCAGAAGCTGACCTCTGTCCGGTAAAAATACAATTTTTTCTGAAGGCCTGCTTCAAATTCTGAAGGACAACGTCTGCTTCAAATACCATCATGGGCATAGCTTTTCCCACTGCATATTGCATGCATCATTCTCAGCTTATCTTGCCCTCAGCTAACGTACGAGTATGTCGTAAGTGGAGTCTATCTATCTCAAGAGATATAAGTTTTCGTTGATACGGTCGTCCAAATGGGGTGAAAATCGCGCTGAGAAGCAATTTGCGCTCCTCACTTGAACTCCGCACAGACTGAGCACTCAAACGCTATGCATGGCCTTTGGAGGCAAACGTTGACCCATGCGATGACCTTCATCCACCCCTTGATCTTTCGCCTTTCGCGCTGAGAATATGCCTACTTGAGGTCCACACTTTGACCTTTCATTGTTGTTGAACAGTACGCAGTGTTTGTTCTTTGATCGCCTGAATCAAGTCCCTACTGAGAATTTTTGTGAAACGTTAAATAGGCGTCTCCTTACAGCCGTAAGAGCTGCATACCAAATTAAGAGAGGATGCAAGTGGAAGGAAGTCTTCTGGGAAAACCTTTTACCACATCCTCTCATCTGCCTTTTGCCGGAAAATTGCTGTTTGAATAAGCAGACTGTGAAATTGAGAATGAGGAATTCTGACATGGAATCGCCGCGTTTAACGAAGGTGTGATGGAAGTTAAGAAAATCTACTGGGGCATTTTTGGAAATGGCAAAAGGGCACGTCAATGCGTCTCTGGTCATCGCGGTCATCGGAGGTAAGTACCGGTAAGTCCTCAGCAATGACCGTCACCGAGACCATCAAAGCTGGAGCTTTTTTACAAATTACGCCTTCTCCAAACAGCCACATAAGACACTTAAGTTACTTTTTTATCTGAAAGCTTTGATTGGCAGACAAGAAAAAATTCAAATTCGATTTGAGAATGCTTTTGCATTTAAAGAATAAACTTCAGCTTGTCGAAAACAACAGCTTGAGTATTTTTTGTTTCACAGTGCTGCCAATTATCATTGACACAGTGAACCGAAAACAGCAATATGCTGGCTGACACTTTTGAGAAGGAAACATTTTGAGCAAAATGTAAACACAAATCTGTCAAATGAAAAGAGACTCTGTTTTCATCATCATTATCATCATCATCATTGCCATCCTGAGTTGACAGCCATGCGGCCGGTGACTTGGCAAAGAGGGCCACGTTGCCCTTGCGTAAACACAAAAACCAGTAATCGTGTGACAAAACAGACCAATTTATTGGCTTGGTCACATAACTCCACTTATCATTAATAACTTTTTAACAACACTACTGAGCTTAGCTCAATACAAGATTTTCAACCGAGAAAGAATCACAGCTACTCTTAGATACGCTCTCTTAACAGCTACCTACTCTTATAATAGGACTAACTAATTTTTTTGGCAAGCCAGTTACAAAACAAAACGGAACATATCAGACTAAAAAAAGAAATAGCGTTGTCCTGAAAAAATGTTTAAAACGAAAGTAAACCTGGAAGGTGAGGGTAAAATAGGTATTAACCTGAAAAATATCTTGATATGGAGCAAATAAGAGAAGTCGATGGAGAACAAAATGATGATTGGTGAAAATTATTCCGGAAAAAAAGATAGGTAAGGATTTCTGTTGCCCTGTAACAAAATATTTTGCATGCAAGAATAACACAAAAAGAAATGGATGTCAAATGGAAAAAGAAGAAATAATGTTATCCTGAAGAAGACAAAAGTTAAAAACAAGACAAGAGACAACCTGGAAAGAGAAGGCAAAACATTAACCTATGAAACAAAAGAAAAAACCAAGTTGGTGAGGAGCAAATACGAAGACTCATTAAGAACAAATAGAAAGTGAAAGGAAAATTATCCTGGAACACAAAGAAGAAAGCTGAAAAATAATAAAAACAGAATTTAAATTGACAGAGCATCTTTTCCTGAAACAGAACAAAACAGATTTGGCCTGGAAAAATTAAATCTGGAAGAGTTAAGATTTTACTGTCAAAAGCACAAGACGAACTGGGGAAGGATTATGGTATAGGTATATACTTTATATCAACAATATTTGAGGCACAAAATTAAGGGAGAGCTCTGAAAAACAAGTCTACAGATTTGTAGGCTTCCCGAAGCCTAAAAAAATCCCCAACGCCGGACGGATAATGGCCTGAGCCTCACTCACCCCTTTTGCCAAAGGTAGTGTTTTGAGTGGTTCATTCTTTCTCCGCACTATCTTGGATTGGAATGGTTTAAGTCGAGATTCTCCAATAATCTTGCATTACCTTACCCACAGAGATCGCACCAATCATTCTTAATTTTTAACCATTTGTTTATGTTGTTTCATGAATCGTTGTTTTGTGGTTCTGTGTATGTTATATTTCGTGTTTCACTGTGTTTTTAACCGATGACTGCTGTTCTGCAGCTAAACTGTCTCCACCAAAAATATTTGTGGATGCTTATGATTCAATAATAGTAATAAATAATAATAAGTCGGTTAACTAAAGAAGAGGGAAACGTTCAAGTAAATATCCGAAACATCCAATTAATTCAGCCTTTACCGGGGAGAAAATTAGCAGAGAGTTTCAAGAAACCAGGTTCTATATTGCACAGGGTCAATGTCTTCTAATGCATTGGCGACCTGTGAAGGCATGGTGTTCCATTCACGGATGCTCCTTGGGAGGATGGAGAAGTGACCGATGTCTTTACGGCAGCCTATGCAGCTGATGGAAATGGAGAAAAGTTCACACGCAATTTGTTCGCAAAACCGTTCTGTCCAATTTTTGGCCACCCTGTTCTGTTGTGAATCCAATGAAAGTATCCAGCGGCGGCGAAATGAATGTACTCATTTATGCAAAAAAAATTGCGACTGTTCAGTATTCAGCAAAAACTCCATGCTGCAGAAATTAGAGATCCTCCTTTGCGAGGATTATTGAGGTGAAAATCTGACATCTCCAGAAAGCTCTGTTGAAATCTGGCACTTGTATTTCTACCGCCTGCATGAGAGTAAAAAGAAAGAAAAAAAAAGCTTCGGAGTCAACAGTTAAATGGGAAAACACATGCATGATTACATTAATTCCGCCGCTCTGTATTTACAGACATATCCAATTGCGTTTTTTTCAAAAGCAGGCAAGCAGAATGTGACGAACTTCACTTTTACCATTTTGCTGCAATCCGTCTTTGGTGAGGTCTGTTGAGTGGTGCTGTTGTTGTGCTCCTCACAGGGGTTGGTATACAAAATTTCGAGGTCGGAGGCAGACTTTTTATTTTTCGTTTGCTCCGTTTTCGTGTTGGGGCCCGTGCCCAGTGACCGGGCAGCGAATTCAAGAAATGAGTTCGCGTTTGGGCATATCCCGATTTTGCGCGTATCGAAAAAGTGAAAAAGATCTAACCAAACCTAACCTGTCTAATTTACCTAACCTACCCTAACCAAACCTATCCTGACCTAACCTAACCGTTTTCCATTGTTTCTAGCGTTTTACCCCGTTTTTGGAGGGTCGGGATTTTAACACGGAGTTAGATGGAAAAGTGCCCAAACGCGTACTCTTTTCTTAAACAAGCTACCGGGCAGAGTGACAATAGAACTCTGCCCGTCTTACAACATTCTTCTATCAGTTGTCCCGTGTAGCCCATCAGATCAGGAAGCCAGCAATTTCATTCTGCTCGGACTCCACCGTCCACGAGTACCAATACTTGTGATCGAATTTTTTCAGAAAAATGGAACGCATAGCGATTCTTTCAGCCGTTGACTTTCATGTGGCCAAGCGCTAGTTTCAGTGGGTTTGCTTCCGCTGTTAGCAATTGCAAAGGCAAATGCAGGGTTTGATCAGCCGACTCGCGGCCCCACAAAGTCATAATTCGGTAGAGGATGCCAATTGCAAGCTTTTAAACGCCAGCCCATTTGTTTCAATTCATTCTGGTTGGAATTCAAATTCCACCCAACATGTTTTGCAATGGTGGATGCTATTCGAATCGCTGTGTTGCCCAATTCAGAAGTTGGCCAAACAGTGCGTGCAGTGAATTTTTGTGCCACGGCATTCATATGGTGAAAATGTTCAAATCCACACATTTTTGGGTCTGTATCAACTTTACTCTGGTTCTGTCGGAACTCGGAGAGAGGCCTCTCCATAACGGCCCCACTTTACGCCGAAGCACTACCATGCGACATCCACCATGGTACCAGTACCTACTTAATTTTACGCCATGAATGATTTTTCTTCAGTTTTTTACGTCTTCCAATCAGCATTGCGCTTTCATTTTAATTGAATGTGCCACAATAGTTGAAAGTTTCGCGTCTTTTCGAAATTTCAGCTCTGCTTCCCGAAAGAAGAGCTGTTGAGACCGTCTGAAAAGTCTCCTCCTGCGAGAACAATAGTAAACAGGAAAGTGGGAGCCTGCTGGTACGGAAACTAGTTTGCCATGGAGGGAAGTAGTGATGGTATACTTCACTCTACTCGCTAGTTGCTATAGTATATGCACCTGCATGTTTCGTTAATCCGAAAAAGTCTGTTTGTATTCGCTGGTGGATATACACCCACCAGTGGGCGGCGAGGAACTCTCGACACTATCTTCCTTTAGCGCCAGATAGCGCTATTCTCAGTGCAGCTGAATGGCGTCATTCGTCTCAAGCAGAGCATAAGAATGCGGAAGTGTGCAAACGCGGCAAATGCAGGTTGGAGTCGGCGTTTCAGCCGCTGTTTGGCAGATGGCGCGTCGATCTTGACTTTTCACACCTTGTGGAATCGAATCTGCTCAATGATCGATGTCAGGACAACAAAAACACTGTGTTTATTGATTGGAGAATTTTTCCGCTTCGCCCGCCGCCCTCGGACAGGGAGTGGCCTTCTGGTGAGACGTCACAATGCCAACCTTCCTCATTTGGAAGAAGTATTGGTCTCTGCAGTAGCGTTTCCTCTTTTGGAAAAGTCGCAGTTTCCGAAAGGGCAAAGCCCGCGGAATGTCAAAGCCAGGGTGAGGACATTCAGGGGCAAGTCACGTGAGTGGTGGGGCAGAGCTTCGCAAGCGTCAGAAGCTTCGTTTTCTGCCAACGGAAAGTTTCTCCTGCCAAGGCTTTCTCTAGCTGCGACGTAGAATCGCAAAGAAACCTAATACGGCGACGGCGCCAAAACCCACGTTGTCTGCAGCGCCTGGAATGGAGAAAGAGGAAAAGGTTTGGAACACATTCGGAGGCGTGCTGCAGGTGGGATAGGGTAAATTCTGAGGTGGGTCACCTTCCCGCTTGTTGCGTTTCAGAGAGATGCAGGAGAACCATTCAATCTCCTGGGAAAACTGCATCTCTCTTGGAAAGCCATGCCTGCCACAGGAGCCGCATGTACAGTAGCGAGAAAATTGCCTGTGCCATAAAGTACATGAGGTTTTTTCCATCTTACACAGAAAACCGTGAGAATCGTGATGATTTCAAAATCAAAAGATGTTATCTTGTTGCGCGGAAATATGTGTCAAATCAATGTGGGGAAACCAATCTTGTTGGGTTTGACGTTTCCCCACAAATACAAGAAAACTGACACCATATGTGGTAACATTAATTTTCTCGCACTGTACTCGGGGAGAAAGGGGTTGCCTTCCGCCACTGGAAAGCCACGAACGACATCGTGCAACTCGACCAGCCTCTCAGCTCGTGCCCCCGCGGTCGCAAAAAGCGATGCACACGCTTGACGTACGCCGCTTTTTGCGCTCCGGCTGCAAATCGATTTTCAGCTTCTTCAGAAGAAATCGGACTCGCAAACTGCGTGTTGGCCTCGCAGTCGGCCGCTGCCCCCATTCCGATTCCGATTGCGCCATCGGGAAATCTGCTCTTGCCCAAATGCTGTTTTTGTTCGGTTCGCCGATTTCGTTTGTGCCGATTTGTTTCCAGTCGATTTGGTCTGCTGTTTTCGGTCAAATTGCCATCAAATTTGTGTGTGTTAAATGATTATGCGCCTTTTTGGCAGGAAAAGATCTCGTGGCTGCGACAGAATTATTCAAAACTTTCCAGTTCTTTTTCACAGCTTCGTGTAAAAATCATCCAAAAAGTCTTGCACTGGTTGCAAATTTTGCTATGCAGGACTGGTTCCTTCAATCTGCCAAACGTTCATGAAAATATCGATCGAAGTTGTGCTCTCTCCAAAGAAATGCAAGATCTGAGCCCTACTCAGCCGCAGAGACAAGCTGTCAGCCGCTGTGTAGTTGCATCATGTTTATTTGGCAGATCTGCTCGTCAGGTGGAAAAATCGTTACCAAGTGGACCTTATGCAAACATTCCTGCGTTCATTGCAAGTCCTAAAGCTTCCTGTTTTAGTGGTGGCTGCGGGATGGGCAGTAACGCACGTTCTTCCACGCTCAGATCACTTTCGTATGGGTGATGACACGGGTGTTCTTGCATCATCACTGAAACATACCTGTTTCAATGATCTCATCCCTAACCAAGATCATGCATGGCATGATAACAGTAATTCTTGTTTACGTACACTGTATATTGCGTTTGTCATGGACCACAGAATCGAAATATCGTCAGATCCACGGTTGAACTGAAGATCACCATGCGGGTCGTAAAACTGTCCTGAAGAACAGTTGTGATCTCCAGAAAACACACACATACTCTTGAAACCATAACCAATCTCCTTGACGGCCCTGTTCTGGCGTCGTGACCATTTTTTCCTGCCCGCGTTCGAGATCTTCTTTCATGACGAACAATCTTGACTCTTGATTGATTGATTTGTTTTGCGATGCCACTACCGAGAGCTTGATAACTTCATATCTTTATCTGGAGCACGAATAATCTTGCAATTTGAACCTACTGCGCGTTATTGAGACAGCCCTGATAGCTTCTTATCATTATCTTGAAAGATATGGGTGACTTGGTATATTATCTTGGCCGATTTTTTATCTGGCGTATCATGGTATCTGTACTGTTTTTCGCGATTGGGATCATATTACTATTTTCGGGTATGGGTTTTACGATGTCATTATCGACCGTTATGATGGCTTGACATCTTTATCTGAAGCATGAAGCGTCCATTATCTTAGGATATTTACTGTTCGCAATAATAATTGAGACCGCATCATTGTTTTGAGAGATCAGTTTTGTGATGCAAACGGTTCACCCGGGCCACCTTGAGATCAGTTTCTGAACACGAGTTGTCACGACTTTCATGTACCCTGTTTTGGTGACCTCAGCGATCTATGATCACTTTGGCACTTTTGTTTGACTTCATTTGCTGGAGCACGGGATCCTTAAACTCGAGGGAGTTCACCTCGTAATCGAGGTCCAAGTTCCGATGATAGGTCCAAGTGCATGTTTTGGGTAGTATTTTTAAGAGCTTCTGTTAATCATTTTTGTTGATGAACTTTGTTTCTTGAAGATGTAACTGAAACCTGCTCTGAGAAAATGTGCTCAAGGACGTTGTGTTTTATGTTTAACAAACGGACACGAAAGACATCGATGAAAACTAGCAGTTTTAGTTATCAAATTTGAACCACGAATCGTAAACCAGTTTCACGAAACGAAAACGTAGTACAGAACTTAAGCAAAATGAATGGCAACTGGAAGGAGATGGAGAACGGTATTGATGAGAAGAGGGGCCTGAATCAGAAGAATAAGGATCCTACGAAACCATACAGCATGATCATTAACTTCAATGGCGATGGTAACACAAATCCATATGGATATGGAAATGATAAAATAATTCACGTAAGTTGGGTCGCGTTCTGCTTTAGATGTGCCAATTGCCTTAACCACAACATTTTCCTGTCCACCGAAAGTGCCAAAATATAGTGCTGTGCACACATGGGTGTCAGTTTTCCACTATTTCGTGAAGTGCACCAATTGGTGACAGGCTTAAGGTAGTCTACAATTTCCACTTAATTGGTAGCCATTTTAAATGTGCCCATGCTTGTTTGTCACCATATCGTCGTACTATCGCCGTAAATTGCTGGAAAA
Source organism: Sinentomon sp. SZTP_YWyxl (assembly GCA_030068105.1). NCBI lineage: Eukaryota > Metazoa > Arthropoda > Protura > Sinentomata > Sinentomidae > Sinentomon > Sinentomon sp. SZTP_YWyxl. The sequence goes on from JASGXE010009759.1 coordinate 21,871, forward strand.
GTGTCACCTGTCGTTTGATGGTATTTGGTGATGACAATTATGATCTCGCAGGCATTTCTTGGACCCAGTTTGTTGTTTGAGGCCTAGTTCACATGATGTGCCCATTGCTAATGAAAGATCAACTGCCAACGTGTTAGGAAAATATCCGGATCTCCGCGGCAATTGTTTCTTTCAAATGCTTTTTAAAAAGATGACTCTTTTTTGGTTTGGCAACTGATCGCTGGAAATGCGTAAACACCGAGTGCGGTTTTTGCAAAAACCAAGTTTTTTTTAATTTTACCAGACAAGAGTGAGTGACGTCATCTAACGAGATGGGCCTCTGCGTATGTTCTTGTCCGAAGAGAACAGATATTGATCGTTGTGGAGATTATTCACTTGTCAAAAAACATTATACAATTGTAAAAACAGTATCATAAAAACAGTGTAATAACAAAAACAGTATCATAAAAACAGTGTAATAACAAAAAACAGTGTCATAAAAACAGTACCGATAACAAAAAACAGTGTAACGAAAGTGGAAGGTAAAAAAAAGCGGATACCAGAATTATTACAATCGTAGACTATTATAGTTAAAAACAGTGAATGTTTTATCAACTTTGATAGACGATAAACATAATCGTAAGGGGTTTTAACTGAAGTACCTATACGATTACTAATTCTGGGAAACGTTTTTAATTTAGTTGCTGTTCTGTTTTTTTTTTGTTCTTTGAAAACAAAAATCTGCCAATGTTGGTCAACCGCGCAAGTCTGTGTGAGAACATTTTGGCCATGCCATTTGGGGCCATGCCACTCGCATTTTGGGAATTTTGGAGGGGGGGGGGGGGGGGGGGGAAAAAAAAAAAAAAAAAAAAGGCAATTTGGGCCAAATGCCAAAGAATAAAAGTGGGCTTGGACGCCCGTTCAGGACGTAATCTTATTTGAAAAGGTTCAAACCCCCGGGCTCTCCTTACCCGGGGGATTAGGAATCCGTTCGGGGCACCGTAGGGTGTTTCCTGAAAGGTGGCATTTCCAATTTGTCCATGCCCCAAATTTAAATTTCCCTGCTTGTAATTTGTCAAAGTTAAAAGGGGTGATTCGTGTATTTTTAAATTCATCAGTTCCCATATTAGCTCAAATTTTGTTTTTTCCGGCTCTTGGATTTTTTAGGTTGTTCAGAAGGCGTCTTAAAAGGGTTGGAATTGGTCTCCTGAATGGGAAAAATCACCGCAGTAAAGCAGATTTGGCCGGGTTTTAACCTTTAAGTCCAAGCCTGCGTTCTCAAAACCTTGGAGAAGGCCCTCAAATTCCTTGGGAAAAGGCTTCTCGGAAGGGACGTAAAAACCTGGTGGATTAGGCCACTTGGTTCCGTTTTCGCTGCCTTTCCTGGATCCCAGCAAAAATCAGCCAAGTGGGCAAGAGGTGGAAAAGCGTTCTTCGCATTTTAAAGAAAAAAATTGTCCAACAAGGTTCTTTCCAAATCTTGAAAGGACCCCAACCGCTTACTTGCCGCATTGAAAAAAAACAACCAGGCAACCCGAGTTTCAGCCGTAGTGTTGGTTTGAACCCTGTTATATAAAAGAGTCTCTATATATAAAAGAGAAGACGATTTTTTTGTTAGACGATTCCCGCCGATCCGCTTGGCCGATTTCGCCCAAATTTGGACAGACGACGCACAGGACCAGAATCTGGGTTTTATCGAGCCATTTTTTCGAAATTTTGCCCCTAAAGGGCACACGGCCACATTCTTTATTTGCGGTTCATAGATGGCGACAGGCGCAGAAAAGTGATTTCGTGTGAAATTCACAGATGGCAGTAAATGAAATTCTCAACAAAAATTGCACTGATGCCGAACAGTTTGAACAGATGTCACGCGCGCCAAATTTCCAAACAAATCGACAGGGAATTTTGTGTGAATATGGATTATCAGTAATAAAATTACGTGGCAAATTTTTATGGTGCCGGTCAGGGCCATAACTGATGTGGCTTGATGTTCGGCATCAATTTGCTAAGTCAGCGACTATCGACCGTCATGGCGGAGTTTCCACTCGAGTGTGTAATTTCAGTTTTTTCTTCAGCAGAGAAACCAAGCTGTAGCATTGCACTTGAACAAAATGTGAATCTGACACGTCTCCCAAGCCAGTTGAAGAATCAGGAAGTCATACTCCACGATTTGTTTGCGAATTTCTGATTCGCTTGCGAAAATCAGATGCACCGTGGGCGTGAAAGCCTTTTTCAGAGAAACCAAGCTCCATTTGTTGCAGCAGAAATTCTGCTCTATATGACATGCATTGGGTGCACGAATTTGATAAAAAAAATGAATAAAATTATCAATATTGAACAGGTTTGAATTTTTTATCAAACGCAAGCTCTATTTTGTCCAGGGAATGTCTGGTTCATCCAGAAACGAACCCTCACGGTTCCTTTGCAGATTTGGGTGAGGTCACCGACTTCGCAACTTCGCGTGCGCCTGAGGAGAGGTGTCAGCCATGGCAAATAGCACAACTGACCAAAGACCTCGCCCACCACGGCGGCAAAAATATCTACTCAAACCCGTTTCAACTGCGATTGCATCCGGCCGGAATTGCTGTTCCTCGTGGCGTGTCGCAAGTTGGTACTTGATGTCCTGCTTGTGGTTGGTGATTTGATCGTTGAAAAGCAAAAAGTATTTTCATAACACCCATCTCTTTGATATTTGTCATGGTATTGGCCAAAACCTGAAGATAATTAAAGGCCTCTAGAAGCCAAGGAAGCCACAGCTGAAATATGTGAGACATTGGTCTGGTCTGGTCTGGAAACTTCGCATCTGGCGGACTGAAGAATAAACTTTGGCTTTGAATCGTGACTTTATAGCATGATTCTGCATAAGATATGATTGAGACTTAAATCAGCATTGAACATGACTCAAGATTGTCTTTGTGATGCCAAATTATCACAGTAGAGGCTTAAAATGAGACCTACCAGCTGCGTCGAAGATAGAGGGCACTAAGTGGGGGCTTAAGGCCAGAAAATGTGGGACAAAATGGTCCAAACACGGGCAAGAAGGACTGACGAGGCAGGAGAGTAGAGCTGAACGGAAACGAGAAAAAGTTTGAAACATGGTGATGGGAGTCAGAATAACAATTGAGTTTCCCAGGTGGTGGGTGCCACTCCTGCCACAGGCTACGACGCTCCTGAATGTGATCTGATCCTGGATACAGGCACCATGCACTCCATAGCAGGCCAGGCTGCCAGAATCACTGCGAGTGCACGCTTAAAACCGGCACTTTGCCAAGAGGCGAAATAAGATTGGATCAGATTTTCGTTCCGAATTATGAATCAAATAGATGAGTTGAAGTCGCTGAATGTCACAAGCTTCAAACGTGGCGCCACTTCAAGATCATGCCAAAATACGACGTTTTCTTTTGCACTTTCACATCGTTTGCCGCAAGAATGCCAAATTGCAAGATTCAATCAATTCCGCTCTGTAATCTGCGCATTTCATTTAAAAAAACTGAAAATCCACATGTCGCGTGTGCATTTGATTAGACGGAATAAAGGCAGGAGGAACTTATCTGATAAAGATGCATTTGGCGTACCGACAAATGCTATTGACACACTCATGTTCTCCCATTCGTGATACCAGATCTCCATATAGGTACAAGAGAAAAAGTGGCACGTCGAGAGAAATGTTTTTTGTTTCGGTGTACGCATGGGTGTACGTAGGGAAAAAAGATTTTGTCGAATGTTTGTAAAATTACAAAAATTGCCATTGCGTTTGATGATTTTTGTTGGCCCACAGAAATAGTTGTGCACTGTACACCCACAGCCCTTTGTAAAGAGTTTTTGTTATGAATTTTTACCCTATGGGAGACTTTTTCCACGTATACCCGGTACACTATAATGTATTTACACATCTGTACGATGAGCATGTCCCGATTGGCGAGTGGACAAAACGAGAAAACGAAACCTAACCTAACGGAACCTGTACCCAACCCATAATCTATAACCTAACGCTTATCCCACTGATTTCACACTGTAATCACTGATCTTTCCGCAGAATCTTTTTACTCAATGACGATTTTTCAACGCCTTTTCCTTTTTAGTGATCGACTAAATCATGAGATTTGATATAAAAGAACCTAAATTTGTATGGGGAAATGAAACATCATTCTTGCTTTTCATGGGGATTCATACTGCTTATACGATTAACATTTTTGCACAAGCAAGTTCGCTGGAAAGGGCCCGACCAGAAACCTTTGTCGGTGGAGAAAAGGGTCCGGTGGAAAACGACTTCGGTGGAAAATTTTCTGAAGGAAAAGCCAGATCATTTTCCACTGGACCCTTTAGGTATACTCCCTTGCATGCGTTCAATATTTAGTTATTAGGATAACTCAGGAACAAAATTATGTTTCAGTCCTTACATATCTTCCTTGTTCTCTTTTTCGCCCGTATTATAATATTCTTTTTATAGTTCTTCCAATATTGCAGCTATCATTATGGCCCTTTAATAATATATTCGACGGTCTTTATTCAGTCAGCGACTATAAATAAGCGTCTAAAGTCAGCGTCTATAGATTAATCAATAATTTAGAGGTGAAGGCGGGAAAAAGGAAAGGCCTGACAATACGGAATTTATAGGAAAAAGTTCAGAGATAGATCCTACCTTACACGTACACCGAATTGTTTTCTTTCTGTGACTCAGAAAGCACGAGCAAACAGCAAAGTACGAAGGAATTTCCAGGTACCTATTGCGACTGGAAAACGATTTCGCAGCTCTGCGATTCAGCCTGCTGGTGGAGCCTGCAGAGAATACAGCCATATCGATTTCCTGGTCAATTTTGTTCCAAAAATAAATGCAAAGGGGTTGCATGGTGTTCCGTGGCTTTGTAAGGTGTTGCGCAAGGAAATTTTACTCCGCATTGTACCCCCTTATATAGATCGAATAGGAATTTACCGGTCATTTTAGGAAATTGTTTTCGGCTTAAAAAATTGCCCGTGCGGACAAAAACTCGGACGAAAATCTGATATGAGTTCGGCAATCAGCCAGTCACTGCAATAAGGTATTGGGTGCACCACATTACATGATGGAATAATCGACTTGCCCCGATTCAGTGTTTCAGAGGCTCAAAATGTGTTCCATCAGCAGTGACACAATTGTGGACGCGATGGTCCCATTCTTGCAATACATTGCTGATATGGCAGGTGTGATGGCATTAGAGACCTCAAAATGGCCGATCGTAGTTCTCCTAAGTTGTTTGGCCGAGCCTAGATGGTACACACACGTTGGATTTCAGGTGACGCCATATGGAGACATGGCTGGTGACCTCGGAGGCCACGGCTTAGGCCCCCCACGCCCAAACTACCTTTCTGGAAGTTGCTCATTGAGGTAGTTGCGGGCGAGGACACTGAAGTGGGTTGGTGCGCCATCATGTTGAAGGGAACAATCATTGGCTGTTATCTGGTGGTGCACTCTTGGGAACACTTCCTCCTGGTGTCTCCATTCTCCAATGACTTCACCTTCAATAAAAAAACGGGCCGGTGACTGAGTCGTTAAAATGCAGCCCAGACGTTAATTTTCTGGATAAGCTGGGTGTGGCTTTCCTGAAACCAGTGTAAATTTGTCCTGGACAAAAACCTGCGTTCCAAAAACACGTTCAACCTCGTAAGCAAGCAGTCGGAGCACCGTGTAGGCCTATGCGACCTGGCGAACGTTGCAACGAACGCATTGTCGACAGGCGCTATTATTCAGTAATTCTGAACAAGGCGGCCAGCCTTCGCCTTCGGGTCAAAAGCCGGCACGAGAAGCGGTCAACAGGTTGCTATCTACCGCTGACCTTGCCGCAATTCAAACACACATTTCGCTTCACGTTACAGCCTCGAAGGCGCTGCCTGCGAATGAATGCGGAGCAAAATAATCTGGTTGAAACCTTACGATCGAACCTGGTGGACATCTGAAGTGTTAATTTTTATTTAAACTGTATACTTCCATCAACCCTTTTATTTTTTTCTCGGTCGATGTTTTCAATAATTGCACTGTGCAATTATTTGTTGAGAGATATGAAACTACAGTCAAAATCTTTTAATGAAAGGTTTGTCTGTAATGTTCGTCACAGCGATTACGCCGAGGTCAAAATTTGCAGGTGTTAACAACTATAAATGTTCGGAGATCAATCATTCCGGCGGTAAAAGTTGCTGAAATGGAGAAATATGGCGGCTTTGAACAAGAGCTACAGACTGACGAGTTTGTTTTTCAGATACACGGTACAACAAAGGTCTTTGGCCATAGGAAAAATGTGAACTTGCTGTTTTCACCATATTTCGCGATTTAAAACTTGTTCTAGCTCCAGGATGTCAACATTTTAATCGACAATTGTCATCCCAAATAAAGCGCGCATGCGTGGTTTGAGCTGGAAGCTTTAAGTAACAAAATGTGATAAAAGACAAATTTAAGTTTTTTTCTGCGGCCAAAAACATTGTGCACATGTTGTTCTGATAAAGTGTTCACATCTGTGGTTGGAGACAGAAAAGTTTCAGATCATAAACTATATCAAAACTATACTTGAAGATATACCTATAGAATATACAGCTCAGATAGATTATACCGAAACTATACTTGGAGAATAACACGTGAACTTCCAATATTAAACGTGAACTTCACGAACGTGTCACAAATAAATGAACGTAAACTGTGTCATAAACAAATTCTCATTTATAATTTCAGAACAATGTTGAACAGATTCCACCGAAAAAGGGAGTCTCCAGCCCTGCGAAGGCCAACAGCGTCGTATCCCTGGGCATTGATCGTGGGTCGTCGCCGCAAATCAGAAAGAACTCCAGTTCGGTTGAGACCGGTGAGATCGGCGACTGGCGACGGATCAGCGAAGGCGAAGGGTCAAATGATGGTTTGGAGGTCGAAGAGGAACCCAGAGGTCAATGGTCAAGCCAACTTGAGTTCTTCCTCTCTTGCCTTTCTTACGCTGTTGGTCTTGGTAACATTTGGCGATTTCCTTATCTCTGCTATCGGAACGGAGGCGGTAAGTTAGTTTCTTTTGATTGCGACAAAAATTTCGTTTGAGCTAAACGGAAAAATTTTGGTGCAATCTCGTTCACCTTTGACATAATTTGCAAGGTCCTACAATGTGGACCCTGTAAATTTGATCAGGCCTTTAATAAAGCTGTGATTGGCCATTCCTCTGTCGTTTGGCCTCTGGTTGTGGATTCAAAGTTGATTTTTAGCAAAGTCGGAGGAGTTGCTGATTTTGTGGAGTTGATACCTTTGAGGACTTGCTCTGGCGTTAAAAAATTGGGACTGCCACGTGCCGCAGGCTTTCTTTTGGCACAAGCTCTCTTGGAACTCCAATAAATTTACAATTATTAATAAGACGAAGTTAAGGCGGAAACATTTCCCATTGCTACTCACACTTAGCTTCAACCCAATAGCTAATTCAAAAGATGTGTCAATGCGACTTTCGCAAAACGTTTTCGAAAAAAGATTCAATCTGCTGAATTATTGGCTACTGAGTTTGAATGACAACGCGGAACGCATTGGAGTTGCTCGAGCACTGAAATAACAAAAAACGCTGATACGTACAGTTGCTTGCCGAGTGGAAAATTCCAAAGGCTGAACTGAGTTGCTGATTTTGAGGGGTTGCCGATTTATTGCAGTTGTTTTACAGTTGCAAAGTTGATGGAATTTTGGTGTGAAGTTCGAAAATTGGATTTGGATGGGTTGCTCGATCCCATGTCGGCCCAGATTTGAAATAATTGTTCTGACATAAAAATGTAAACTGGAATTGTCGCTTTTACGTTGAACGTTTGGAGATGTTGCCCTGGTGTTGCTTTCGCAGACTTATATGTAGAGTTTCGTCGGAAGTTGCAGATTTGGAGGAGGCGCGTTGGAGTGAAGAGGAGTTGTTCCACCAGCATTTCGAATTTGCTGGAGTTGTTCAAGAGATACCTCATATTTGCAGCATCACAAAAGATGCCTTCTCAAAATGTCAACAAAAGAATGATTCGGAAAATTTGAGTTACGGAACGCTGGCGCACCTTGTTCAGTTGTTCTCCCGCCAGATTACTTTTTTTTCAATTACTGATTTGCATCTTGCTTCCTGAAACAAGTGTTTCTTGAGATATAAGTACCGGGTGCATCATATATGCTACTCTTTCGCCGTTTGCCGGAGCTGTCACACACGATGGTGACCATAATAACTCACGTTTTTAGTAAAATCGCAATCGAAATTAAGACATCCCTTTTCCGACGAGAAATCCTGATTCCATTCGTTGTCAAGAAACTTGCCGTTCCAAAAGGAAAATATAATTTATCGCTGCTTCAGACCCAGCAATTCACTCCATTCGTTCAGCTATTCTAGGGACGCCACATTTGAAATATCGTTGGGAAACTGTTTTGACAGCGATCCAGGTATGCGTCTCGCTGAAAATCGTCTGGAAACACGGCCAGCCAACGAAAGTTGGCCGACAAATCAAGAATGCAGGGTGTTTCCCAATATTCGAGAAACGTGACATAGTCAGCGGCCGCATTCGCATAGGCAACGCATGCTCAGCTTCGATGGCTAAGCAGATAGTTGCGAAGAGAACTAATCATCTCTTGAACTAGCATGACAATTGGTGTTTAGACGAAGTTGAGTTTGAGTTGCGTGAGGAATTCACCCGCAAAATGAAAAGCGTGCTGTTCTGTGGATAAAGCCGTATTGCGTGTTCGTGCGCCGCAAAGGTGAAATCCATAAAAACAGGTTCTGGCCAATTTCACGCAATCCGTGATAGAGCATCGTGTCCTTGACCCAAGCGACTCATCGAGACCAACCCCCTGAAAAAACAACTTTCGCTTGTGCAGTCCCGGACTTTCGACGCAACTTCCTTGCTTTTTTGGCACAAGAACAGGGGAAAAAGCGTTTTCTGTGTTTGCCTTTTGGCATCTTGAGAATCCACTGACATCACGCTCTATTTGGCGCGATCGTTACCTGACTGAAACAGCTCCATTCATTGTTGGACCTGGCGAGCCTTCTCTCTCAAAATAAAATCACTTCATGGCACATGATAGCAATAGGCGCACAATTCCAGTGCAGGCGACCGGTGATATAAATCACCTGTCCTCAGACTTTGTAACTATGCAACTTATTGTGCCTCTATTTTACCTGCGTTTATATTCTTCGCATATCTGATTCTTCCGTAAAATCTTGGCTTTTTCCTCCATGCAAATCAAATTAAGCTTTCATCTCGCCGACTGATCAAAATAATAGTTCGTCTCACTGTCTGGCATTATTCCATGATATTAAAACGAAGGTCAAAGTATCCAGGGTACACCGGCTTCAGTACTCAATGCCGAGGCCTGACTGTTCCAAGGTCAACGCCGATGTCGTCGACTTGAATGCTCTGCAGGGTCAAGGCCGATCCCACAGAAGCAGCTTGATGAAAAATTTGGCTGTAGTTCTCACTTTACGAATTCTATACAATGATGCTTCCGACACTTCCATGAAAGTAAAAAAGCCTGCAACATTTTTCAGGCATGAAAACGAGATTTTTTACGGCACGAAATTATTGGATTGTCGTACTTTAAAATGACAAGCAAAAATCAGAAGTCGCAAATTTGATAGCGTTTAACCCGTTGAGCTTCAAATTGCTTGATTACTCCAATCATCCAACTTCTGTTGGTTTGGCGCTATTGATCACATAGGTTCAAAATAACTTGATTTTTTTTAATTGCCACATCCTTCGTCAGGTTTGTTCATTGACCTTCAAATTTATTTTCGTATTTTCAGGTGCTTTCTTGATTCCTTATGTTCTCATGTTGGTTTTCTGTGGCTTCCCGTTGTTCTTCCTTGAACTGGCGCTTGGCCAATACGGTCGCGAAGGACCAGTCTCGGTCTGGAAAGTGTGTCCTATTTTTCAAGGTGAGTGCAACAGCAGCAGCAAACATCGGAATTGCAGAGTTTTCCCATTCGAACACTTTTGTGGGAAAAACTTTACAATTAGCATCAACATTTGGAGTTTACTTTTCAATCCTGGGTTAAACCATTAATCCGAGTTAAGCATATCATTTTAACATTGCTTAACTCGGGTTATAAGGGTTAAACATAGTGTTGAAAAGTTAACTCTAGTTGGAAGAATGGGGCATTAGTGTAATTAACTTGTGGGACGTGATTTACGTGTTGCCTTTCCTTTTTCTTTTGGAGCTAACCAAACCTGATCACACCCCAATCCCCACTGTCTAACTGCTTGCTGTCAACCTACTGGTTGGTGTCCGCCTATTGCTCCTCGTCGACCTTGTCCTCGCTTTCCGTCTGGAAAGGCCCGGAACCAGCCCGGAAGTTCGCTTGTGACTGATTTCCGCAGAGTTGTTCGCGTAAAAACGTGTCCATAAATGGCAAGCCAGGTTCCATGCCGTTTTCATTCTAAACTATAATTTCCGTTTAAAATAAGGCAAATTTACCTGACACAAAACACATATCGGGGATACCCTAACAGATTCGCACACACAAGGAAAAACACTCCAGGTTTATGCGGTTAGCGTCCAGTGTTTAGGCTATTCGTCGCCGGAGATGAAGATGCTGCGGCTCTTTTCGTCAGCTTCTTTGCAAGAGGGATGTTGTCAGTTGTGTCCACCAGTTTCTTCGTCAGTGTTGTTTTTGTTTCAGAAAGCATTTGGAAACTGATTTTAGCTCATCATTTTGATATTGCGCTGCCCGCACGAACGTATACAGTTTCACAAAAGTCACTTGACAACCCCAGAAAAGTGCATTGCAGTTTTGAAGCACATCTGGAAGTTTGGAGTGGAGTGTATGTTCCAATTCGAATGGATAGCACGTGCAGCAACCTGAAATAACAACCTGAAATAACAACCCGAAATCTCTAGAAATAGCCCCACAAGAGAAGATTGAAAACTAGCAAATAGCAGGGGTTGTCAAGTGACTTTTGGGAAGCCCTGTATAGTGGATAGACCGATGGCCTGACTAACTCTTGGGTTGCGCAATTTTTATTGAGCTTGTTCCAGCACAACGCATTACATGAATGACATGTTATGTTTTGCGGCATTTGATGCCATGAATAAGAATGAATGATCCGAGTGTATTCTACTGTCGAAGATATTTGAAGAGCGCGCAGTTGATTTTTTTTTTGAAATGGTACCGTCTGTAACTTTCTTTCATGTTTCGATATATTTTTTCTTTCCAGGAATCGGTTACAGCATGTTTTTTATCTCGTTTTTCGTCGGCATTTACTACAACATTATCTTGGCCTGGGCTTTTTTCTACCTCTTCTCGTCATTCTCGCCGGAATTGCCGTGGAAGTCCTGTGATAATTGGTGGAATACTGACGGTAAGAGTGACAAAATAATTTAGAAATCCGAAAGAAAAATAACTGCGTCAGACGGATTCGACCGCACCCAGTTGGAAATTCCACAATACTTTTACAGTGGCCGAATTCGTCGTGAAAGTTTGGCTTGCACGTCTGAAGGGGTGGTTTTGGCACCGCGATTGACACAGGCAAACCCACATGATTTTGGAGCAGAAATAAAAGTGCCATATTCATTTTTTAATGAAAAAAGTGTCCACTGAACAAACTGAACACATGCAAAAATTGGAAAAATCTGAAGATTTATACCGACCGGGAGCGTCAGCCGGCAGGAAATTATGCAGTTGCCGAAAAAATTGAGTTGAAACCTAAATGGAAAAATCAGCAGTTCATGTTCAAGTAGATTTTATCGACCGCATTCAGAAAGGGTGTCAGGCAAATCTGCCACAGTCAACCTGCTTTACTCACCGCCTGTGCCTGAACTGCTTCCCTTCCGTTACAATGCAAAGCACGGACACGCCATTACGCCAGCAAGCATTGCTTGTGTGATTGAGGTCCCCCCAAAGCAAAGCAGCCAACTTTACCTGCGGTCATAATCGTCCACCTAAAAAGCATTGTCGCCTTTTACCTTTCGGTTGACGCTGCGGTGTATTTCTGTAAAATTGCAGCAATCGCCATCCAGAATTCGCCATTCTCTTCAAATTTTTTCGTTTTCCTCAACTAGTATTCCAATGAATTGGATGAGATTATTAACTTCACGATTTAAGTTTCTCAGATCACTCCGTTCTAGTGTTCTCTAGAATGATTCATAAGGCCTATTCCAATAAAATCTCTTTTACATTTCAGCAATTCTATACAATTATCTATTCTAACCATTGCTTCACAGCGTGTCGGAAGTTCGACACGAAGAACTGTACCGCTCACAGTGGTTTGATGAACTCGAACGGAACTTGCCTGTTCGAGGACGAGGTGAGACCAGACGAGTGGCAACACCTTCAGAATTTGGCAAACAACACTAAAATGCCAGCCGATGAGTACTTCCAGTGAGTTGACATTTTTTTAATTTCTGCTGACCTCTCTGATTTTCACACAGTTTCGGGATTTCTCAACTGCGTGTACAGGCAACCTTTGGCGTCCCAAATTCCCCCACCTTAAGGAGTATCGATATTCGCGTTTGGCGTAACGTGTAGAATTTACATTTAAAATTGCACAGAATGTCTGATAAACATATGACGCAAGTTCTCCAAGAATTTCCTTGCCCGAAGTCGGGTCATTCAAGCTGAATGATTGCCTTTTGTTTTTTTGCCAAAGAACTGTTGAAAATTTTGTCATCCCAGACTTGAATTTGTGCATAAAATTGAACTCTTTCTGCGGAGCACATTTGAGGCCATTTGCAAGTATCAGGGGCGATCCAAACGAAGCGTTTTTTGACGCAGGGACGCTTCCATTGACGCATGAAGTTAGCACTCGCCAGCGTATTTACACTTTACACGCTCCCATTTAAGTTCCTTGCTTTCTACGAGAGTGCTTCGTCGCGATTTCTGCGCTGCAGTGTGGGGTTTTTTGACGCGCACGTTCCTTTGCAGTGCAGAAAAACTGGTATGTCTTCTCCTTTCTTGGGCACATGAAAAAAGGTTCTCCTTTTCCCGAAAATAAACATCGAGCACGTCGACGTGTGAAATGAGGCAATCATCATGCGTCGATTCAGTCGAACGGAGCGAAAGCACGTTCGCACGCGAAACTCTCATTTCCTTGCTTGGGTGAATGACAGCAAAAGAGTGAGATACCTACAAAGCACCTGAAAATGCAGATATATGTTGATTTGACAGCCGTTTTTACTGAAACTTCATGTGGCTGAAATAGTTACTGTGCAATTTGATGCGTATAGTGGCGGCGGAAAAAGATTACTCATACATGTGTTTTTCCTATTTAACTGTTGCCTCCGAAACTTTTTTTTCTTTCTTTTTACTCTTATGCATTTGGTAGAAATTAAAGCGCCAAATTGCAACATAGCTTTCTAGAGGTGTCAGATTTTGACATTAGTGATGAAAGAGGATCTTTTATTTCTACAGCATGGAGTTTTGCTAAAATCTCAAAAATGGAAATTTTTCACATGTATGGGTAATCTTTTTCCGCCGCCAGTATACATCCAAGTAACCTGATTTTTTTTTATGACTCCACCATTTTTGGGGACTATTTTGGGTGGGTTGCTCTAGTCGGAGGTAAAGTAAGGAGTAGGCTACTCCCGAGTGTAAAGTCGAAGGTAAGCAGCCAGAGGTAAATTTCGGTTGCTGTAGTTGAGAGTAGCCTTACTCTGGAGTAAATATTTTCGAAAATGTGAAATATTTACCCTCGACTTCTACTCCCGGCCAGGGGCAGGAGTAAAGTCGGAGGTAAGCAATCTGCGTACATAAAACGCCATTCAAGCTCTTTAGAAATTTATTTGCTTGTTTTAAATCGAGACGATTTCAGGAATACAAAACTGGCACGAGGCTTCTCCAACTTCGATATTCTTTCCTGGAAGAAGAGAACTGGTTGCCCTCCAGTGAATCCGTGTCTGTCGCCATCACATTTCTTCATTGCTCCAATTACACATGGGAATTGCACACGAGGGAATTTCTTCAGATTTTTGAACAAATGAGAGTTGGTATAGCCAGGTGCAGGGAATAGGTAGGGTGGTAAAGCAATTAAAAGCTTCGGTTTTGATAAGCAGCCACCTTACCAGTTCACCTACATGCAGTTGTGTTGTCTTCATGGGAGGTGGTTCCTTTTTGGATTATTTCCTGGCATTTGGCCTTGACTTCAGAACCTCAACTTGTATTTAAAAACTGCGCAGTGTTGGCCAGTTCCTGTAAATCAACATTTTCCTTGCAAATTCACGGATTCGGGAAATGTTCCAGGTATACGTAATCAAGGCTGTTTTTGGCCTGCCACGCCAATGGCCATCTTCGCAGGACACCCTGTACTTCCCGGCTTTCACAAAACATTTGGCCGCAGTTGAATTTAGAGTGGCAGGCAATCCTGGTGCTGCTTCCAACTTAACATGGACATGCCTCTAAGAAAACAGAAGGCAGGTGAAGATACCTGATTACAACCGTACCTCATTTTCTCCAACCACAATCCAATCGTCCAACCGGCATGACACCATGTTTTCCAGAATCACTGATTTTAATCAAAACAGCCAAAAGTAAATGTGGTCAGTTGCAAAAGACAATGGTTTAACGTGGCAAAAATATTTCCAGATATTCTTCGCTGAAGGGTAATTTTCAACGAAATTTCTGACATCCCCTCGCATTTGAAAATTTTGTTTTTTTTGCAATGCATTTTCGAGTGTGGTGCCCCATACCACGGTGCACTTTTGTCATGATGATACACATCCAAGCGGCGGTTTTGGAAGCAGCACAATTTCATACGCAGAATGCTTAGCATCAGTTTTAAGGATTACAGATCTATAAGACCTGTTGCATGTGGAGTAGACCAAGTTAGAGGACGTGATTTATGGTTGAATTTGCCGTAGGTAGACAACAAGCATCAGACAGTGAGGGAAGACGGATTAGGTCAGGTTTAGTTAGCCTTAATTGAGAAATAACTAAAACGAAATGCAGCGCATCACGTCCTCCTCCACATGTAGACATCGTTTGGAACTGCTATCGTTTTGAGAGCCCATTTACATGGTAGGTACAATATTGAATGCGGGCCTATTATGGAAGCCATTTCATAAAATACAGCACATTTCAAAGGAGGTTCATGTTTGACATGCTCACTCATGCATTGATACCACTTTATACGTGGCACCATCTTGGAAAACTCTTTTGTATAGCCATTTCAAGTGAAAATTGAGAAGGTTATGCCAGCTTGACACATCTCTATTTAAAAGGCTATCCCTGCAATGAAAAGTTTAAAGAGAATTCCCACATTCCACAGGCTGACTCCACCACAAAAGCTGGGAGTAGCTACACCTGGGTGCAAGTCCAGAGGTAACTGCCCCTGGGTGTAACTTTTCGAACAGCAACCGGATTTTACTTCTCAGAGGTAACTACTCCAGGGTAAGCCATACTCTCGAGGTATTCTGACGTCATTCACTGCTGCGCCATTTGTGTGAGAAATATCTTCTCACGATGTGCGTCTGAAACGTCATATCCATGAATGTCCTGTGCATGCAAATAAACGTTTTGCACAAATGACGCAGAACAAACCGCAATCGCACAAAGGCGCCAGCTTCGACGGCACGACCGCCTTTTGCTCAAAGAATTTATGATGGACAAATGCCAGCAGCCTATCATCCTCAAGGACAACTCCAACCGTTAGCGTGCATATTTTGCGGAATTGGGAAAAAGAAAGTCTTACTACTCTTCTCTCGCCGTGCATGCGTGCTCTTCCAGACATTTTCCTTAAAGCTTCGTGATTAGTGCTTGCGTTAAGTGCAAAAACAAAGAAAAACAAAGCGCAGCAAAAATATGATTCCAAGAGCAAAATTGCTGCTGGACAGACAGCGGAATTGATTTCATGTTTTTTTCATACCGTGCAAACAGATGAATCATGATTCATCTTGATTTTAAAAATGAATAGGCTGCTTTCTTTACAATGTTCGGTTTTATACTCAATCCTGGGTCAAGCATGATCTCAACAGGCCCGAACGAAAACTGGCAGGAAACGATGTGGACAGACACAGCATTATGCCTGTGTTCATGGATGATTGTCACTCCATCACTTACTGCAATGGCACTCAGCTTCGAATTTCCGCATTTTGCTTAATCGTATCAAAAAATGCAATATCAGAAAGCGAAAAATGTACATTTTGTACTGCGCAGAAATGAAATTTTCTGAGAATATGGCGACAGAATTAATGCACTCATACATGTGGGATGTTGCGATTGTTCAGATTTTAGTGAAAACTCCTTGCTGCAGAAAGTAAAGCTCCTCTTTTGTAACCGAGGTCAAAATCTGACAAGTCCAGAAAGCTCTGTTGAAATCTGGCGCTTTAATTTCTCAAATTTCGCAAAACAAATAAGAAATGAAAAGTTTAGGAGGCAACTGTAAAATGGGAAGAACACATTATAAGTACATACATTACACTCCAAATTGATCAAACGAATGAGTCAACTTTGTCAAAAAAGTGAAATCGGTCGATTCTGACATGAAAACACCCGCAACCTTTTTCCATGTTCAATTTGATTTGAGCTACAAAATATCTGTATCTACAATATCTGTGGCAGTCTAATAACCAATAATTTTATAATTTTTCTTCCATTTTCAGCAATTTTATGCTTGGAATATCGGACGGTATACACGACATTGGCAACATTCAATTTGGAATAGCAGGGTGCCTACTGTTGGCATGGATCATTGTGTTCTTTGTGTTGCTCAAAGGTGTTCAAAGCTTCGGAAAGGTACGCGTAGCACAACATCATGCAAACCTACCTTTCATTTGAAATTTAGTGGGGTTCAAATCCCCTGAACCCCCGTCTGGGATCGCCATTGGATGTTGGTAAACTGAACACACTTACGGACTAGGTCTCCTCTCATTTTTCGCATTGTGGCAGTGGTGCAATGAGACCATGCGGCCCCACACGAAGTATGGTCCACAAAATAAGTCAAAAGACAGAATATTATGTCCTATGAAAATTGCTCATGCTTTTACATTGGGCGTATGGGCTGACAAATTTTTTATCCATTGGGTGTCTGGGCAGAGTATGGTTTGAGCAAACTTTACCATTAGGTGCACCACTGTTTTCATGTGATCTTCCTGCCTCAACAAACGCAAGCTCCTTTCCAGCCATATCAGAAAACGTAATTTTGGGAATATTGTGCCAAACAAAAATAAATCTTTTTTGCTGATCAATATTAATTCTATTAGCAAACAAGGATTTTTTACGAGCTTGAGGTATCAGTCAAAATTCTTTCGACACCCAGGGCAAACATGTCGACCATTCACCCGCATTTTTTCATTTCTTTTCATTCGGATGTGTGATCCGAAAAAATCAGGATACTTTCCCCAGAAAGGAAAATAGATTGCACTCACCCCATTTCGGTAAATGCTAAGTTTTTTTTTTACAATTTTAACAATAGCTGCATCTTTTGAAAAATGTGTAGTTTCCATCGTCTTCTTTAGTAATAAATTCTCGACATTTGTTCGGAAATAAACACATCACTACCACTTTTCCGTTCGATGGCTTTTAAAGTACGAGTGCCGGGTGCCGCATAATTTTTGGAGCAAGTTCTCCCGAGTAACACCATTTTTCAGCTTCCTTTCGAGGTGAGGTTTCTTCCATCGCCGTGACGATCTCTCTCAAAACTGCGCCAGAATGGACAGGATTGTGCAACTGACTCTTTTTTGATCGTCTGTCCAAAACAGATTGCCACTTGCAACAATGGGCAATGGACTGCAGTGCTCCAATGTTCTCCGTTGCACATTCTTGCAAGTGACAATCTGTTTTGGACAACAACCTGAAAAGTTTGATGAAAAATTCTGTCCATTCTGATGCGGCTTAAGGAATAATTCCTCAGGTCTAGGATAGGCTATAAAATGCTCAAAAATAATCAATTTCTCCTTTCTACTCCCCAGGCAGTGTATTTCACAGCAATATTTCCATACGTTGTCATGGTGATCCTGCTGATAAGGGCGGCTACGTTGCCAGGATACATGGACGGCATCATGTTCTATCTGACGCCGCAATGGGAAAAGCTGACCGAAGCCAGGGTTGGTTCTTGCGGTTCTTCGTTATGCGGTTTTTCATTGCATCCGTTGATGTGTGAAACCGTCAAGCACTGTTTTGATTTCGCACATTTCATTTTCCAGAAATGTATTTCATAAAGTATATTCGCTGCACATTGTTGCACGGCAGATTTTTGCTGGCATGTTTGCAGGCCCCACGCACGGAGACACAATATTTCTTGTTTCGTTCGGGCATCTTTCGGGTTTATTGAAATATCCTTTCTTTTAAGCATTTCGAGCAATGATAATATTATAATTGCGTATGGGTAAATGGGTAAATAGCATGGGTAAGTGAAGAGCTCGATGCCTGTAGGCCCCTAATGCCGGATTAAATATGCAAAACACAACGCTGCAACAGGTCCACGGTTGCATCATTTTTGCTTGGACCATGCAATTTGAAACCACAGGTATGCTTACGAAAAGTCAAAGATTGAGAAAGAGGTGGGGCATCCGGTTTGACAGTGTTGAAAGCCAGAAATGTTTTATCTTGATCAAAAAGCAAGGTTGTTTGCTGGGTGCTGGGAGCGTTCTGCGATCCTGATTGCAGCGTATTTTCCAACGACGTGATTTGATTTGCCGGGAAGGTGGCAGGCAGGTGGGCCTACCTCGATCACACTCGAAGTGGGTTGAACCAGAACATCTATATACCCTATTCTAAAAAAACTTTTGGGTAGATTTTCCATCGTTTTAATGGGGGACCAACACTCGAATTACAAATTTGGTGAATTCTTCCCGTTTCCACCAAATCGATGGTAAACTGCACCCATAAAAGTTCATTTTGCACCCAAAATTTCGTTTTTCCAAGGCAATTGCCAAAAGTACCCAAAATTTCATTTTTCAGCTAAACTCTGACAGATTTAATTTTGCGAGGAAACTCATTATGGTTTGTCAGTGGTAACATCTCAACAACATTATGCAAAGCCATTAATAGCGGTCATGCACGAAATCCTACGAGTTTCAGCGCATGAAAAGCCTAAAAAAGACTCGATGGACACAAATATTTTCTGACCACTGTGTTACAAAAATCTAAGAGTCTTAAATTTTTAAGTATTTCCAAAATCTTCCTGTCTCTACGCTTCTATTTGGATGGGTGATTTTTTCTGGCAGGAAAAAAGTTTCGAGTTTTTGGAAAGCCGAAAAAAGTTTTCGAGCTGCTGTAACCTCGGTAATTCTTTACGGGTTTGCCATCATGGTTTGCCATCATCGAGGGAATCTTCACGAAGAATGTGTGGAAAGATGGTGAGGAGGCAAGCCCTCTGCGTTTCCAAAAAATCCTTTGCTTGAACAATCGAGTCAACCGAGAAAATCGAACAGCTACACTGATCACATCCGTGAGAAGTGAAAGGCCAGACACCATTACCGAAGACTTAAGCTGTCATTTTTTCGTATATTTCAACAGTTTTTCTTCATGTTCTTCCGTTGTTTCACAGGTGTGGGGTGATGCAGCAATGCAGATCTTCTTCTCCCTCTCCCCCTGCTGGGGTGGACTGATAACGTTGGCCAGTTTCAATCATTTTCACAACAACTGTCTCAGGTGAGTATTTGCAATGAAGGTTCCATCGTGTAGGTTCCTATTATCATGCAAGGTTGAACTTCCAGTCAGCGGTTTTATGCGGATACATGAATTTCGGGGACGGTTATCGGGTATCAAGCAGTGGGTTGACCACAAGCAAGAGGCGGAACTAGCCATAGGTTGAACGCAAGCAATAAGAACTAAGGGTGGGGATTTGGTCAGGTTTGGTTGCTTTTAATTCCGAAAAAAGGGGAGTCAAAACGAAACTGAAAGTCGAAGACGAAAATCACGTTCCGGAAGTTAGATTTTTTATTTTATGCAGGCGCTTGTGAACAGTCCGGGCATCCGTGTTTTACTCCCTTCCATTTTAAAAGCTGCACCACACATCGCAACAAATTTCGCATGTTGCATACCCTTTATTTTTTGCAGGCGCTTGTGAACAGTCCGGGCATCCGTGTTTTACTCCTTCCATTTCAAAAGCTGCACCACACATCGCAACAAATTTCGCATGTTGCATACCCTTTATTTTTTTTCGGCCTTGTGAACAGTCCGGGCTCCGTATTTGCTCCTTCCATTTCAAAAAGCCAACACACATCGCAAAAATTTCGCATGTTGCATACCCTTTATTTTTTGCAGGCGCTTGTGAACAGTCCGGGCATCCGTGTTTTACTCCTTCCATTTCAAAAGCTGCAACACACATCACAGCAAATTTCGCATGTTGCATACCCTTTATTTTTTGCAGGCGCTTGTGAACAGTCCGAGCATCCGTGTTTTACTCCTTCCATTTCAAAAGCTGCACCACACATCGCAACAAATTTCGCATGTTGCATGCCCTTTATTTTTTGCAGGCGGTTGTGAACAGTCCGGGCATCCGTGTTTTACTCCTTCCATTTCAAAAGCTGCAACACACATCACAGCAAATTTCGCATGTTGCATACCCTTTATTTTTTGCAGGCGCTTGTGAACAGCCGAGCATCCGTGTTTTGTTCCTTCCATTGCAAAAGCTGCAACACACATCACAGCAAATTTCGCATGTTGCATACCCTTTATTTTTCGCAGGCGTTATCGAAATTTCTGTTGTCTCCTTTCAATGCAAAAGTTGAGCACCCCAGATCAATTAATTTTACAGCTCGCATAGTCCTTGCTTTTCACAGATATTCCCACTGTTTTCTTTTACAGTTTAAACGCTTTAACAGATCGGACAATAAAGATGCACCATAATAAATGCCATTTCCCATGCCCTTTATTTTTTCGCCAAAGCTCAGGGAAAAACGTGGGGAAAGAACAAAAAATTGGGGAAGGAACGTGGTATGTACTCGTGGTTCTCGGCTCCCTTGCTGTTTTTCTGGGCCGATAAACTTCCTCTATGGATGGGAGATCTAACTTAATTATCGTTCCTGCAACTTGCCGGAAAGTCTTTCTTGCAAATTTCAGCACGTGCAAGTTGTCCTGCAATGGCAGTGGTCAAGAAAAACTTCCAAAAAAAGCTGTTCATTTGCAAGGAAAAACTTTCCATTTGTATCTACAAGGGAAACGTGTGCACGAGAGACCAACTTTGGATGCCGCACCAAAACCGTCAGAGATCACTCTAAGATTTATTTTTTTCTGGACAGAATGGCCCTTGTTAATTGCGAAAACTGAGTCACATTTGTCGTCATATTGAAACTTAAAGGTCAGGCTTTGATCATGAAGAATATAATTGTTGAGGTTATTTTTCTCCAAGTCTTAACCTTGCGGTTCTTCCATGTATTCTAATTTATCCAGGGATGCTGCAACTGTTGCCACGGGAAACTGTTTGACTAGTTTCTTTGCCGGCTTCGTTATATTTGGCATCGTCGGTTACATGGCTCATGAGATGGGTGTTCCAGTTAATCGAGTTGCTGCTCAAGGTAAACAGTTGTTTGAATCATTTATGATTGGTCGAGTTGAGGGATGCACAGTTATTCGAACTGAAATAAATTGGTCATAACAAGGGCAGTGATGGGTTTTTTATCCTGCAAAATAGGAACAAGTTCGAATGCCGTTGATTCGAATGAAATGGAACTGACATTTGGACTTGATGATATTTGGACTTGCTGACTGACATTTGGACTTGCTGACAAATGGAACTGACATTGGCGGCAGATGTCAGGAATAAAATTTGCTCCAGAGCAAATGTTTGCCTTGCCTCGCTATTTTCAAAAGGCAGGGAGCATGATCACGAATTTGCTCTGAAGCAAATTTTGTGCCTGACATCATCCCCCCGACCTTGAATATTGAAAGCAACGAAATTTATTTAAACGAGTGGGCCCTTCGGTCCCACTGGCCCGATTATTCCCTCAAATTCCGGATTGGGAAGTAAACAGAAGGGAAACAGGTCCACTTCGCTTCTCACCTCCACTGCATGCAAGCTCTCCGAAAATTCAAACAGTGTCACTCCAGCTTTACCGTGTGTGCAGGCCGAGATGCTGCAGTCATGTTGAAACACACGGGCGTGAGGAACGGCGAAGAGCATGACACATCCTTTGCGTTGTTTTAAAGCGGCGATGGAGCGGGCGGGCGTGATGTTCGGCCGCTGTTAATCTGATTCTGATTCTGATTTGAATGAGACCGCATTCAGTCACAAAATTCGGTCGAAAGTGGACCAAATTATCGTGAATTATTCTTGGATTTAACAACGAGCACCAAATAGAAAAAGTCCATAAAAAACTGATCGACATTCCCATTTTTGTCGGCATGTTTTTCAGGTGCCGGTCTGGCTTTTGTCGCCTATCCCGAGGCAGTTGCCCGCCTCCCCATTTCACCGCTATGGTCGATCCTGTTCTTTGTCATGCTGCTGACGGTCGGAATGGGAACACAGTTCACCCTGATGCAGACAGTTGTCACCACCATCGTTGACCTTTGGCCGGAGAGACTTAGGCCCTTTCACAAGTAAGTCAACATAACAGTGCAGCTTCATTTTATTTAATTGAATTGGTTGAGTAAATTCAAATTGCCAAATTGTCGATCAAAGAAATTGTTTATTGTTGTTTACCAAGTCAAGCACCCAAGACTCTTTTTTTCCATGAAACGAATTTATTAGCACCCATTCAAGCTACAGAGCAATCCTTTATCACTTTCAACTCCCCAGATCTGGCAACCTTTTGGCCATTGTCCACTACGGAGCAACAAGAAAATGTGGAACCTGAGCACGACGGCATTCGAAGGTCATGTCAGAATAATTCTATGACCGGAAAGTTTCGCATTTTTATTGTCTTGAATGAAGGGACATTGGCAGAATACTGGTCAAAACACTCACAGAGAACAGAGATTCTGGCAGAGAACTTACAATCTGAATTTAGCTCACGACAATTTTACACGCAATTCCTATTCTCACCCTAGAAATCATGAAATCTAACATTTGTTTGCCTCTGTTGAGATTTCATGCTCCGTTGGAGTTCTGAATTTCTTAGATTGCGCGTGCCTCAGCCGGCATTTGCACGTTCATCTCTGCTGAGCCAGCTAAACAAATAGGTACGTCCAATTTCTGCTTTTTGATTGTGAAAGTTTCGGTGACGATAGAACAAAGTGTTGACTCCGGGAGACTAAAGCTTCGTACTGGACGTGTTAGAATTCTGTGGAAAGTGAACGGCTGCCGTATCACATGGCTTTCTTGCCGCAAAGCACAATTCGCTGGCCTTCTTGTGACAGCTGACTGATTCGCAAGGATTTTCTCCTTCCTGAGATCTTGGCACTCCTCCTGTGAGGTCGCAGCGATTTACCAGAAATTTCTGCGGAGTGATAGTGGAATTTCTGTGGAGATGTGTTCCATTGTTTGATATTATGCTTAACTTAATTTTGTTTTAAGGGTGCACATGCCAAGGCCAGCATTCAAGTGTTGACACCGCTGGTGCTGGAAGGGAATTGGAAAGACCAGGCCATCCTATCCAGCTGCAGGCACCCATCCTGACGACGCCCCACACTACAACATTTCTCTTTTTATCTGTACTTGTAATTATTTCAGATGGGTCCTATTTACAGCCTGTACGGTAATGTTTATAGTTGGGCTATTATTTTGTACAGAAGGCGGAATGTACATTTTGCAACTGGCCGACAACCACGCGGCAACTTTCTCCGCACTGATGGTTGCCATGGCCGAATCGTTCGCGATAGCATGGCTGTACGGTGTGGATAGGTTTATGGAGGACATCAGGGCCATGCTCGGATTCTATGCATTTCCGCAATTGTATTGGTACTCCACTTGGAAGTTCATAACTCCTTCCGCCATTCTGGTAAGACAAACGTTCCTCAAATGATGTGTGTTCTACTGCATGCCTAATGACGAACACCCTTGTCCTAGGTAGTCGTAAACCGGTCACTCATCATCCTTTTTTTGTTTCACACTGTACTTTAGTTCATCATAATCTTCAGTCTGATCGATTTCGAGCCGACATCTTATGGTGATTTTGTCTACCCGATCTGGGCCAACGCTATTGGCTGGATCATATCATTCATCAGCGTTCTGATGATACCCGCTGTGGCCATCTTCAAGATACTTCGGTGCACAGAGGGCAGTTTCATCGACGTAAGTGTAACCGTATATCACGTTGGATAAATAGCTGACAAATATTTTGCACCTTTTGCTCATTCTGACTTCTCAAGCTCATTGTATTGCTCAGGTTGCTCAAACCTATAAAGATTAGGAACTTTGTATAATGCCTACCCATGAAATGTGAATAATTTGGATAAATTTAGGGCACATTGCTCAACTTGACTGAATCTATCGCTTTCTGTCGGCCATTGCATCAACAGAAAAAGCATGTTCGCCAGTTTTTCTGTGTCGTGAATTTACTCGTAAGACACACGCAACGAGGGTTTTGGCGAAAAGCAAGTTGCGCTATTTTAACGAGATGGATGTTGTCAGAAATATTTCCAAAGTGCGCACTGAGATCACGAATAGCAAAGTGCCCAGAACACTGCCCTGGTGGACTCCAGACCAAATGTAAACTTCAGGACAAATTTCGAACTGAACAGAAACCACCTGGGTTCAATTAGTCAAGAAATTTGACAGTAATTTTTTGTTTTCCCGTCTTTGTGCTAAAAATACTATCAAGTTTCTTGACTAATCGACAAGAATCTCGATAGTAATTTTTTAATCGAACCCAGGTGGTTTCTCTTCAGGGTTCAGGGCGAAATTTCTCCAGAAGTTAACGTTTGGTCTGGAGTCCCTCAGTGCAGTGTTCTGGGCCCTCTGTTATTCTTGATCTATTCTTGATCTACATGTGCACTTTGGAAATATTTCTGACACATCCATGTTGTCATACCCATTTATTGCCAAATCTCCAAATTGGATTGCTGCGAAGTGTTTTCAAATGGAATTACTCATGCCAAAAATGTTCGCATATTTCTATCGCACACGCGTGTATTCTCTAGAGAATATTCTCTAGATTTTTCTAGAGAATATTCCCTAGATATTCGCTCGAGAGAGAGAAAAATATAGCATCTTCTCTGGCTTTGCAGGAGCAGAATATCGCCAAAAACAAGCAAAACAACAATGTTCATTTTATTGCTTTCAGAGGGTGAAGTTCCTGTCGCAACCAGATGACTCTTGGAATCCTTCCAAGGTGTCAAGTTCTCAGAGGTCAGCTGTACCTCGGCATACAGACTCTGCTTTGCCATTGGCAGCAAACTCATCGGCAGCAACATTCGGTTAGTTACGCCAGACGGATTGTTTTCAAACTAAACTACCAGTTTCTCAAAACGTTTGTTAATTGATCAGGACAATGGTTTTCCATTTATTTGCTTGTCAACTGATTGTCAATCGGAGATGTCAATTGACCAGGAAAACGGTTGCAAGTGACTTGCTTTCCCACTTATTCGTGGCATGTGCTCAGACCAATACCATGCTGTTGAACTCACAAAGAGGTGTTGAACATTGTGGTTGAGTACCTGTATCCGGCAAACTTGCAGATGCACTGTTGAATCTTTTGCAGATTTCATGACAATTTAAAAAAGTGGAAAAGGCAGCAAAACTGGAAGCAGAATGACGCCAAATGACTTCTTCATAAATATCTGAAGAGTGACGAGATAATTTGTGATTTTTGAAACGCCGACACAATCATTTTTCATCATTGGGCTCTCCATACCTGTTCTGTTTGAGTCTGTGTGAGTACAATTATTGCGCCTGAATACACGGAGGTGCGTGTACGATTGAGGCAAAGGTATCCTGGATACGTGGTTGTATAGAATATCACAATTTACTCACAATGCCAATTGAACAAGTAAAATGCGAACATCCATAGAAATTAAGGTGTAGCCGTTTTTTTGAATGAAAGAGTGCGGTGTATTCTGAATTTCATTTGATTTTGTGAATGATTATTACGAAGAATTTTGTGGAATGATGTGCCGAATAATTTTTGTGGACATAATTTTTCAATATTTTTTTCAATTTTCACTATTTTTTTCAATTTTAATATTTAAAAAAATAATTTTTCAAAATAATGTTTTGTGGATATACTTTATCATTTTGTGGAATCATGTGACGAACAATGAGAAAATTAGAATTTTATTTTCTTCTAGCCTTTTGGACCGGATGCGGAAACCCTCTACAGGCGACAATGCCGCTCTGAAAGAGAAAATACGAGAAATGTTTCAATGTTTTTCTCTGAGTTGTCAAGATTCGCATATTTCCTTAACATTTCCAGAGTATGACGAGGGAGAGATGAATAATCTGGACACCCTGTACGAGAAAGAAAACGAAAAGGACGACAGTGAAAGTGATGACGGACTGAAGATGAAGCTCAAGACGAGAAGAGAGTCAGACATGTGAACTGCGAAGTGATAATTTGAAGTGAAACCTGGCTGTTTCCATAAGGAAGTTTGGTGAAATTGAAAAGTCCGAAGTGCAAGTTACGCTTCTCCTGATTGGACAGAACCACGGATCCATTGTTGCCATTCCACCATGGAAGTTTGTTCAAAACAAGGACCTGTGTGTTGATTTTTGCCAAAATATCGCGGTGGCGCACTTAAAAGTGCACTTTTAACATTTCGACCTTTGTTGAGAGATACTCGCATGATATGCCTTTTCCCACTAGCGATTGTAATAACTTATTCTGTGAAAGTTAACATAATGTAGTAATTCCCCAAAAGTTTCAAGTGGAAAACAGAACGGACAGTCCTGTACAAAGCTGCAATGGTCTCCATCTGAAGAGGGTCGGGGGACCATTTTTATCCGGGTCAGGTCAATTTAAGCTTTTGTGGATGATTCTGAACTCCACAGCAGCCAAGGTTCGATATTTTCATAATTTACTTCCGCATATTCTGGCGAAATCAACTTCTTGCGCACCAAGTATTGACTTGGTTTCCCTCAAAGCCCTTGTGGGTCACAAAATATAAAGTTTCGTGAAGGTCTTCACACTTCATTGATGGTCGTGATTTGAATGACCAGAATTGAAACGAGGAGTAGGTATAACAAGTGCGAATGCTACCAAAAGTCTAAGAATGCGGTGGATTAGGTATTCCAAACCTCGTCGAACTGCAGCGGTGTCCGTTCATCAGGGGTCGCAAAACAGATCGCATGGCACTGCATCCTTCGTGTTTAATTTGTTCTCCCTTGCTGATGCCCATCTTCAAGACTGTTTTCGTTTTAGTCCACTTTTGAGAGAGAGGGGCCTTCGAAAACCGTGGCTGTCATTACTTTTGTATTCACTGTCTGGAATCTTTTTCTAATCTATTTTTGATTGGTTTTCATGAGATGTTTGGTTGAGATCTTTTAAGCTCGGATATCGTGCTTGACTGCCCTTGTTTTACTATTACCAATATGGTAATTGCTTAATTGTTAATGTTAACACTTGTTTGATTTTCTGAAAGTTGGGATTGATTTGGAAATAAATTAATGAGGCCTAATAGAACGCAGATTAAAACGGGGTCATGTTTACACTCGACGAATGATGGGAATTCACAGAATTTAGCACCTTCGGGTCACATTAGCTGCCTGTTTTGTAACAGCGAGGGAGACATTTGGGGCACCTTACAAAAGGTAGATAAACTCACACGGTAAATGTAAAAATCCATGCAAAACGTTTACGTTTCGTCAAGAAACAATGAAATTACATGGAATTTCGCTGAAAAAACTTGCTGAAATTTCGCGCGGCGTCCACTTCGCAACTACTCCTCCATGTTGTGCTTGTGAGGAGTTGGTTTAAAAACTCTGATGGTTTACCGACAAAGCAATGTTCCACAACAGTGTAAATGCAATATATTTTTTAATTTTCGTTGACATTGCTTTCATTTCATGATTCCATTTTGGAAAAATGTTGCCATGTGAGATTGGCATCCACAGTGACGTCCAATCTCTCGCCAAGAATGTCTTTATATTTCCAGAATACCGTTTTCTTCTTGGGACAATTTCCTCATTCAAATCAAGAGGTTCCTTGGTTCAAGTACCTTTAAATGCCATAGATTGCCGTGCCATAGATTGGCTCTTCGACGAAGAGCTCTTTTGAAATTGTCCTTGGAGGTTTGGGTGCCATTTGAAAATGTCATCTCAAGGTGAAAAAAGTCAACCTTTTGTAACAATAAGAATCTGGTGAATATGGGCCTGCAACGGCAACGGTTTACAAACCCCAACCGATGTCAGAGATCAGTGAATTTGACGCGTCTCATTGGATGCCGCAACTGGAGGACCGGACCGTGTGCGTGAAGAAGGCCATTTAAAACTAGACACATATTTCTACAAAACGGTGCAGGTTTAGTAGTAGAAACCACGTTTGTTGGATAATGTAAATTGAACTGCAAAGTGTTTGAGCGCTATGCGTTTCTTGCATTGTAAATAAAAGCTTACGTTATTGCTTGTTGTTCATTATTTGCCAATAATGTTGTTCGCCAACATGATAATCATGATAGGTACTTTCTTTGGCTTTTTTTCTTGGTTGAAACCCAGCCATCCACAGGGAAGGATTTAGATTCAATATCTCTGAAATTTCCAGGTCGGGGACGGCGCCTATGCCTTTTTGCGAAAGTTAAATTTGTTGTGGCTTATGGTCAAGGTTCACTTGGCACGTTAATAGGTTGGAATTTATTCGTCAAAATTGTATGTAGCTTATTTGGGCAAAACCCTCTTGGATGGATGAATTTCGCCTGATTTGTGACCTCACCAAATATTTTTGTGGTAAAATTTGCTCAAAACTTTTAATATGCCCGTTCTGTAAGTTATTTACGTTGGATATGATCCTGACCTGCAGAATGCGGAGATCGAATGTAGTGGAAGCGTCCTGGCGATCTCAAGCACAAAATGTGGGCATGCAACAAACGGACAAAATCTGGACGAAAGAAATACACTGCAACAAGACAGCAAAGTCGTTGGACTGGAATAATCAAATTCTGAATCAGCAAAGGGACAAATGACATTGGCTTCTGCATTGTTTGGGGTTGATGCTTTCTATCACGCAGACGATCTGGGATGGCATGGCGTTCCAGTCACTAACGGTATTTTGGGAGGATTTAAAATGGCCTTCAGTCTGTTTGCCTTATTTTTAACAAAGTCAGAGTTAGAATAAGGGTTTTCAAATCGGGGGAGGTGCGGACAGTCGTGAAAAAGGCAAGTATGGAGTATTTTAAATCGGCTTGTTGGGGAGTTCTACGCAAGATCTTTTTTATCATTTCGGAGGGGCTATTCAAGCTTTCCAAATCGGTTATTAACGAATCCTGAAGCCTTCCGCTGAACCTTTTCAATTGCCTCAACTTCCTGAATCTTAAAGGCAACCCAGACGGCTGAGAATTCAATTATGGGTCTAACTACACGTATGTAAAAGTAGGTCTTCTTGTATATTAATTTTATTTTTGTTTAGGTTGCAAATCAGTAATTTATTTTTATTCTTTTTATAGCTTTTCATTTTTATCCTGAAATCTCATGGATGTTAAGCCATCAGTCTCAAAGTAAAAAGTGTTCTTATTAGATTTAGCATGAATCATTAATACCGTTGTTTAACTTGTATACATCACCGTTCTAGAGTGATCATCAATGTAATTTAACCATATACAGAGGCGTTACCCAGGTTTTAATTGAGAGGGGAGTCATGGAATTCAATTAAAAAAAGGGTTTACAGGTGAAATTAAAAAATCGATGAAAACGGAAGAGCTGCATTCCTAAACCGTTGTTGATGAAATTCCAATCTCAGGCGTTGTCGATCAAAACAACGATTCGTTTCTGAGATTTTCCAAACGGCTCGTGTTGAAAAGTAAATTATTATTTGCACATGCAGGTTGGTGACGGCGGATTCTTATTCTTCATTAATATTGTGCATATACACCGCACGCCGTTATTTCTGGTCCATGTGGAGGCAGACATGAAAGAGCTGCCGAATGCAGGGCATTCAATTTCATAGGGTTTGACGCAATTTCACGCCTCACATGAATGTAATGATGTTTTACGGCGATTATTTGTAAACGCAATTTTCTGATCTAAAGGTACGCGGCGACTCATTCAAGTTTTGGGTCTGGCTCTGCGTGGGGTGTCCTCTTTCACAACCTTTTCGCAGTGGAAGCGTAGTCAATTGGACTTTTTGCCATTGTTGAATAAATTTATTGGACTTTTACCATTGTTGGAGAAATTTCCAGAACGGGTGGATTTTTTTTCGGATGATTCACGTCCCCGTTCTTCTATGTGGTCACGCCTCATGTAAATTTGATGTATTTACATAGTTGTATTTGCAACTTCCCCCAATGTATCTATGTAGGATACAGTTAATGTTGTTAAAAACATCTCTCGGTAAAACAGTGTATTCTTTTCAATAATTATTACATGAAAATGTTTATTCTATTTTCTGACCGTTGGGATGCTCGCGGTTCCGTTCCAACACTGGATGTTCGCAAAGCGATTTGAGTGGCCCCAAAACCGAAATAAAATCCTGAAGGCGGGAAGGTACCTTCGACACGAAGTATATTTTAGAGTTCCATGTAGATATATACGCAAGTATATACACAATATAAATGTATAAAAATATATATATATAATATATATATATATTATATATATAATATATAATATATATATAATTAATTATAATATATATACTAAAAATACCGGGTTAGCGGGGACGCATTTTCATTTTTAGGTTTGTGGGGTCCATATTCACTACCAACTATGTTAGTGAGGACACTGACGATTATGTGCATATATGAAGTACCAAATTCCTGAAAATTTTCGAAAGATGATCCGCAGAGTTTAGAGGCATGTGGGCTAC
Organism: Sinentomon sp. SZTP_YWyxl; assembly: GCA_030068105.1. Classification (NCBI taxonomy): domain Eukaryota; kingdom Metazoa; phylum Arthropoda; class Protura; order Sinentomata; family Sinentomidae; genus Sinentomon; species Sinentomon sp. SZTP_YWyxl. Next base: position 52,565 of record JASGXE010009759.1, read on the forward strand.
TGTCATATTTCAAGGGGACATAATTGCACGATTGCAGGGAAACATTTTCAGAAAATATCCGTCTTGCGAGCCGTGCAATTGTGTCCCCCTTCAGCAGACGGCACATGGTGTGCTTTTTCTATGTGTCGTGACACACTATTGCACAGCTAAGAGTACCCACGGCTGTTTTCTGAAAATGTGGGCAAAGTCATTCATACGGGGGGACACACTTGCACGGCAACAGGGAAACATTTTCAGAAAACAGCAGTACCATTAGCCGTGCAATAGTGTCCCCCCTTTGGCAGTGCCCTTTGGCAGCATACGGCACAGGGTGTGCCTTATTTCTCTGGAGGGTGGGTAGTCGGTTGAGATAGGTTAATTAGGCGCTTTGGATAGGTTACGTTATGTTAGGTAGGTCCGGTTAGGTCGTTAGGTTAGGGTAGGTTAGGTTAGAGTAGGTTAGGTTAGGTTAGGGTTCTCTGTGCAGTGTTCCTTTACTTAAAACAACCGAATGGACCGACACTGAAAACAACCTCGACCCAATCTAATCCAATCTGACCTAACCTAACCTAACCTAACCTAACCTGACCCAACCTAACTTGACCTAACCTAACCTACTCTAACCTAACCTAACCGAACCTACCTAACTTAACTTAACCTATCAAAAGCGCTTAATTAACCTGTCCTAACCTAACCCAACCTGACCTAACCTAACTTAACCTAACCTAACCTAACCGAACCTACCTAACTTAACTTAACCTATCCAAAGCGCCTAATTAACCTATCTCAACCGACTACCCACCCTCCAGAGAAACAAGGCACACCCTGTGCCGTATGCTGGTGCCAAAGGGGGGGGGGCACTATTGCACGGCTAAGGGTACAGCTGTTTTCTGAAAATCGTTCCCTGTTGCCGTGCAATTGTGTCCCCCTGTATGAATGACTTCACCCGAAAATGTTTCCCTGCAATCGTGCAATGATGTCCCCCCTTATAGATGATCCAACAGTTGTTTAAGATCTCTCTGCGACTGCTTCAGTTTTCGACATAAGGAGACGTGAGGTCCCGAGCCATGCAAGCATACTCCAGAAGTCATCATCATCATTGCCATTAGGAGCTGATAGTCATACGGCCGGTGGCTCGGCTTAAACCTTGTTGCTCGACTTGGACTCGCAAGGAGAACAATGCCCCATAATCGTACCACAATTCCGCTCTGCATTCAACTGAAAGGACTCGGATAAATTTTACGGCGTATACTCGTCAGCCCGCAGGATTTCCCGAACCGAATTTACTCTGCAGAGCGGACACGATGTGTCTTGTGATATGTGGCTTCTCTGTTGTGTAACCTGACAAGCCTCTGTCTTGGACCTGGAACTATGTGTTATTTGACGTTCGCAGTGTGAGGTTGCACACACGGGACCTCCTTTTAAACTCCCATCCGAAGGACTAACAGACTGGCCACTTAGTCTGTCTTTCCGACCTCATTTACCGTGCCATGCCGAGAGAGGATGCACACAAAATTTGTGCCACGGCGGCAAATCTCATGTCCCACTCGGGAATAACCCGCGACCTTTAGATCACCAGAGTCAGACGCGCTCCGCTCACCACTTCGCCACGAGGGTCGAAGTAGATACTCCAGAATTGGCCTTACAAGAGACATATAAATAAATTTCACTCATGCACTTCACCTTTTGTCTCCTCATCTGCGTGTCTCCTCATCTGGAAGCCAACACAAGCCACTTGCGAGAGTATTCGACTCAGAATAGAGTGACATCCAAACTGTGTTTCATTTTATTCTTATACCCCTGAAAATTTGTTTCAGGAATGTCTCACTTTTTGAAGGGTTGCCAAAACGTTAGTGGTTTTTATTTTGAACCATGTATGGGACTTCCTCCTTTTTGAAAATGGAATAAGATGGTGCAGTAATTTTGCGTGAGACTTGTTTCGGGTATTGTTTTATTTTCCGAATAATTTATGCTGCATTGTGCAGCTAGCCCAATTATTTGCGCGACCTCCTGACGGAATTTATTGCGAATATGAGCATCAACCATGATCTATCAAATATTCTGGACCTTGGGTGATTTTTCGGGCTTGAGAAGTGCCGGTCAATGTGACTTCCAGTCAGCATTTGCGCGAGCCCCTGCTACGATGTGTCTTCAATTCAGCGCAATGTAACAGGTATTGCATACCCAATAGCATCCATGGCGCGTGCTTACATCAGTTTCCCGGGTTGGCATGCAACTCCTTCTTGTTTGAATGCGTACGGGCTGCAATTTAAGTTGATCAGGGGAATCTCTTCAAGAACAGGTAAACATTAAAATACGCCCCATTACCTCGACGTAAAACCACCTTGTAAAACCAATATGTAAAGCCACCTGGTCCAACCGCACAACAGGGACCGTTTTGCCATGTGAGGCGGTCAGAGAGCATATCATATCAACACCACGCAACTTCCTGCCCGTTTTTCCCATCTGAACCACAGCGGCCACGAGAGGTGTTGTGAACTGAATCGAAAAAAGCATCGACAATATTGACCCCTAACTTCCATGCAACTCCTTGCTACTTCAGTGAGTGGTTCTTAACATAATTCTAACTTAAGGGGTATCTCTTTGCATCCAGATCAGTGGTGTGGCTTTTTCGTAACACCTGCGTGGGCAACGGCTTGGCGTTCACACGGAAACCTTTGATGACAACAATCGGTTTCTTTCTTTTTCTGCGTCCAACACATATTTTCATTTTTGCCCAGAAAAAATGAAACACTGGCGGCATCGCCACACCAGAAAAAAGTCTGCATTGATTTTTGGCTATAATTCTTGTTAAAAGTGTTTGAAATTTAGGCCAACAAAAAACAGACATTTCAAAAGTGCAGGAAGAGAACGAGTGGAGAGAGATAGAGACTAAGAAACAGAGAGAAATCCTGAAAGTGAAGATCCCAGGCCGGGGCGACGTGTATTCCGGAATTGACCTCACTAATCCAAAGTATTCAAATCCACAAATTCTTGGAAGGCATTTTCTGAAGATTCTTTTAATGAAATACAGTGCTCTTAGCCATGGAGACAATAAGGCTTACGTAAATGAGTCCAGTTCCGCTTGTTGGAAGACTTCACACCTTGGTATTTTTTGTCACGACATGGACAGGGTTGGCACTGCCAACCCTGTCCATGTCATGACAAAAAATACCTAGGTGTGAAGTCTTCCAACAAGCGGGACTGGTTGGCACTGGAAAGGAATGTTAGAATTCTTGGTATAAAAACGAATAAAATAACACTCATCATCATTCAACATCCTCCCTTTATCCTCCGCCTTTTGGCAAGTTTCTTGGAATCCAGGACCCAAATGGTACAAGTCCAATCAGCCACTTCTTCTGAGTCCTTTGTCACCTCTGGTGTCCCGCAGGGCAGCGTATTGGGCCCACTCCTGTCCTGTTCCTAATTTACATAAATGACATTTCCCTTGGAATTACCTCCAATATCCGCTTGTTTGCTGACGACGTCGTGCTTTTTAGGATAATCGCAACCTCTGAAGACTCTGAGCTGTTCCAAGCTGACCTCAACCGGGTTTCCGCGTGGTGCGATGCCTGGGGTATGGTGGTCAACCCAGCCAAGACCAAATGCATGTCTTTCTCACGTCGCCTTAAGAACGCATTGTGTGATCCAACATACTTCATAAATAACGGCCGAATCGATAATGTCCCTCTTTTTAAATACTTGGGTGTTTTTATTTCAAGTGATCTGTCGTGGAAGGACCATGCACATCAATTTCTCTTATGAAAAAGCTAGTAGAGCTCTTTGTTTTATATACAGAAATCTTCGCTACTCTTCCCGACGGGCCAAACTTAAAGTATATATCACTTCTGTCCTCCCTATCCTGGAATACGCTTGCACCATGTGGGATCCTGTTACTCATATGTGGACATCTCTATAGGGTGGAAATGATCCAAAGGAGAGCTGCTCGCATGATAACGGGATCTTTTGAACGCGACATAAGTGTTTCTGGTCTATTGAACGAACTCGATTTAACCTCTTTGTCACGAAGACGCCGAGATCGCAGAAACAAGCTCCTCAGTGACATTGTTACACATTCCTACAATTTCCCTTTGCCAGCGAACTATTCCATAAAACTTAGTCAGCGAAGAACTGATAACGGGCTTGCACTCACTGCTACGGTTTGTAGAACTTATCGATTTTTGATTCATTCTTCCCCCGCACTATTAAAGATCGGAATTCCCTTTCCTCTGTCTCCCCACAATTCTAAGAGCTAAAGCATCCCTGGGTGTCGCACCTCGCATCATCACTTGAGACAATTTTTTGCAAGTCTTTATTGTCTTTGACCTTGTTTTTAAAATCTATGACAATCGTTGACTCGAATTTTGTTCTCGTTTCTGCCACCATTGCCTTTGTGGTCAGTTTTTGGTTAATAAAAATAATAAACATTTTTCAGCAGGTTCATAAGTGGCTTAGCACCTTTCCACCATAGTTCAATATTGGTATTTTAGTCCAGCAACTTTCCAGCAGTGAGTACGTAGTTCAGCGACTTTAGGGCACGTCTGCGGGCGGTTCAGCAACTTTGCATCTGGTTATGCGGTCAGCAACTTTATACATGTCCATGGACGATTCAGCAACTTTCCAGCAAGTCTATCTGTCGTTCAGCACCTTGTATGTGGGTAGGCAACTTTTGAGCGGTTCTGTAACTGTCCAGTGGGTCTGTTGACAGATCAGCAACTTTCCAGCAGGGATACAGCAATTTTCGGTGTTTATTTAACTGCATTCGGCAGCTTTTAAGAACCTAAATGCGGTTCTGAAATTTCCACATAGGTAGGTATGGATGTAGTTCAGCAGCATTCCTGCCAGTCTTAATAAGGTTCAGGAACTTTTCATCAGTCTATTTGCTGTTTAGTAACTTTCCAGCGTGTGTCATGGTTGGTTCAAGTACGTTTACGGTTCAGCAACGCTCCAGCCGTTGCCTGAGTTATGTGGGCGGTGCATCCGTTTTGGGTTAAGTCATTTATACGGGGGGGGACACAATTGCACGGCAACAGGGAACAGTTTTTAAGAAAACAGTAGTACCCTTAGTGTCCCCCCTTGGCACCAGCATACGGCACAGGGTGTGCCTTATTTCTCTGGAGGGTGGGTAGTCGGTTGAGATAGGTTAATCAGGCGCTTTGGATAGGTAAAGTATACTTCGGTAGGTTCGGTTGGGTCGTTAGGTGTTAGGTTAGGTTTGGTTAGGTTAGGTTAGGGTTCTATGTGCAGTGTACCTTTTCTGGAAACAACAAAATGAACCTCACGAAAAACAACCTCGACCCAATCTCATCCAATCCAACCCAGCCTGACCTAACCTAACCAAACCTAACCTAACCTAACCTAACGACCCAACCGAACCTACCGAAGTAAACTTAACCTATCCAAAGCGCCTAATTAACCTATCTCAACCGACTACCCACCCTCCAGAGAAATAAGGCATACCCTGTGCCGTATGCTGGTGCCAAAGGGGGGACACTATTGCACGGCAAAGGGTACTGCTGTTTTCTTAAAAACTGTTCCCTATTGCCGTGCAATTGTGTCCCCCCCGTATAAATGACTTAACCCTCCGTTTTTTATAGCAATTCTGTATATGCGGTTCAGAAACGTTCCAAAGGCGTATCTGTTGTCCAGCAACTTTGCTGCTGGCCTTTCAGCAGTTCAGAAGCTTTTTCTGTGATTCAGCAAATTTTTGTTCAGGCGGCATCTGCTGACCGCTGAGCAGACGACGTCAGACCACAGCCAGACGCAAAATTTTTTTTTCCAATCCACTTCCGCGGACGCATAATTTTTTTTCCAATCCACTTCCGCGGACAGCAGCATCGCAACAGCCAATCCCGTCGTCTGAACTTATGACGTCATCAATTTTGGCATTTTTGCATTGCCACCACTTTTTGCCATTTGGCATGTTTTCCACCGCTTCGCAACTCTTTCTAGGGTCGCAATAGGGTCAGGTAAGGTCAGGTCAGGTTAGGTTAGGTCAGGTTAGGTTTGGTTAAGTTAGGTTTTGAAATTTGGATGTTGAAATTGGCTGGAATTCCCAACAGCCAATCAGAGACGCGCATGCGGAAGTGGATTGGGAAAAAATATGCTCCGCGGACCAGGAGCTCGCAACAGCCAATCACGTCGTCTGAATTAATGACGTCATCAATTTTGGCATTTTTGCATTGCCACCGCTTTTTGCCATTTGGCGTGTTTGCCACCACTTCGCAACTCTTTCTGGGGTCACAATAGGGTTAGGTTTGGTCAGGTTAGGTTAGGTCAGGTCAGGTTATGTTTGGTTAAGTTTGGTTTTGAAATTTGGATGTTGAAATTGGCTGAAATTCCCAACAGCCAATCAGAGACGCGCATGCGGAAGTGGATTGGGGAAAAAAATGTGCCAGCCAGACGAACCTGCTGATCGAACTTTTTTCATTCCTGCCAATCGCCATTGAATCGATGGCTTCCGAATTTTTCCGCCGGTTTCGCGGTTTTTCTTGGGGCATATCGGTCAAAGTGAGGGCAAGAAACCACCATCGTGGGACAAATACACGCCCCCATAGCAAGGCCGAAATGGTTGAAGAAAAATAAACAAATGTCAAATTGGGTTGGTGGACCAAGGAAATGGACCAAAGGAAGTGGACAAAAGGCCATTCACGTGGCCATTCAACCATGCCATTCACGTGTGTTGGAAGTCAGGCAATGTTTTGATTACGTAATCTGTATGGTCCGAAAAAGATTGCTGCGGCTTTGCGAAGCCTTGAATTCATTCATTAAACGCCTCAATTTGGATGGAAATTCTGAAACTCTGAAAATGAAAAATGCGGGTTGGTGGGACCAATTTCCCCATCAAATTGTTTTTGCGCTTTGATCGCAATGATGAGTGGCAACTGATCTTTCACATTCCTCAGATTTCCCTAGTTTTGCTTTCCTCAGATGGTATTCAAATGACCAGTGATTATGTACCTTAAAATCCGGCAAATTACCCTTTTGTCGGCAGCATGTACAACTGCAGAAAAGTGAACGCAGCAACATAGACAGAGAGATATGGAGAGAGGGAGTTAGAGCGGGACGAGAGGAGGGTAAAGAGAGAGCGCATCAGGTAGGGGGAGTCGAGTGTGGAGAGACCTATGGGAGAGACTGACAGACAGAATGGAAGGATGAAGAACACAAGAGCCATGAAGAAAGAAACCAATATACGCGTGTCTTTTCTCTTGAACGAAACGCAAAAGCACATCCAGAGCAAAAACTCATGTTGGGAGTGCAACTGGCAAATCCACAAGAATGTGGGTCC